>WBNH01000707.1:7410-18055 GCA_013401255.1 Urocolius indicus
CATATTTCTCTTTATAATATAGAAGCCAAAACCCTATGTTATTAGTTTCCAGATTTAAAATGTACTTTTGTATAAGGAGCCACTGAACTCCAACAACTGCAGAGCTACACTGAATGAACCATATGTTCATCTTATATAATCATTTCAACTCTCAGATTCTACTCCTGTGAGAGGAATTGGTTATTACAAGCACACAAATGTAAGTAATATCAACAGTGAGGCCTTGCTATTCACATCTTGACACTCTTTGTGGTGACAATCAAACTTTTCACAGTCTTGAGTATCACGCCATTAGACCAAAGTGATGCCAAAACCAACATCAGCACCTCTCTTTTTTTTCCCCATATATTAACTTTTACACTAACTTAGACTTTAAAAAATAACATTTCCAACTAAAAGGTATAAACTTGTGACCTTTTAAATACTGTTCTTTCTTGCATTTGGTTGGGCTTTTACATATATATCTATATGGCCTTTGTCAGAACTGGTGTGACTAGCAGGGCCGGGGAAGTGATTATGCCCCTATCCTCATCACTGATGGGGCTCCATCTTGAGTACTGTGTTCAGTTTTGGGCTCTGTACTACAAAAAAGATGTTACGGTGCTGGAGTGTGTCCAGAGATAGGCAATGAAGCTGCTGAAGGGTCTGGAGAACAAGTGTGATGAGAAGTGGCTGAGGGAGCTGGGGCAGCCCTTTTTTCTATGGTATCTAGTAACAGGACAAGGGGTGATGGGATGAAGCTGGAACAAAAAAGTTCCACTTAAATATAAGGAAAAACCTCTTTCACTGTTTCAGGTGAGGGAGCCCTGGCCTAGGCTGCCCAGGGAGGGTGTGGAGGCTCCTTTCTTGAAGGTCTTCAAGACCCACCTGGACACGTTCCTGTGTGAACTGATCTAGGTGAACCTGCTTCTGCAGCAGGGTTGGACTGCATGATCTCTAAAGGTCCCTTCCAATCCCACCATTCCATGATTCTATGTTTAGCCTGGAGAAGAAGAAGGTGAGGGGGAGAAATGATCATTCTCTACAATTAACTGAGAGGAGGTTGTAGTGAGGTGGGAGTCTGTCTCTTCTCCCAAGTCACGAACAACAAGAAAAAGGAAATAGCCTCAAGTTTTGCCAAGGGAGGTTTAGATTGGACATTAGGAAACATTCTCTGAGAGGGTTGCTAAACACTAGCACAGGCTGCCCAGGGAAGGGGGCATCTGTCACCATTAAAAAGAGATTAAACTATGCTGGTAAATGATTTTTGGTCTAGAAGTTTTTCTCTCTTAGGTGTGAAAGGTATATTGCAGCATAAACCAGCATAAAGGAAGCAGAGAAGTGTTTTTTTTTCCTCTGTCCCATGGCCATAAATAAAGCTATTTTGTTTTTCAGCAGGAGATTATGTGCATAAAACTTTGATTTAAAAAATCCCTCAGACGCATATGTCCTTCCTTGACAACTGGTAATGTTTAACAGATGTTTTTATAAAGCTTATGTTTGAGTATATAAATTCAGCATGTCAGTCACTGCTTCCACGCCAGCACTGTTAATTTTAATAGTTATAGTACAAACCAAACTGGAACCAAAAGATCCAATCTGCACAAGCAGATCTGTCACAGCATCAATAGCTAGGTTTTGTCCTTTACCTTGTTTTTGCCTGCACATATACTGTTCAGGCAGAGACATCCTGATGCGTGTCAATTTGGTACTGAAATGACAGTTTTCTATACCTAGCATCACACTGACCACTTGAGAGGCACGCAGATGCTTCTTAGGAGTTGCCATTACTTTCACTTATGTCATGTCCTCTCCACTTTCAGTTTATCAGTAGCAAGTTGTCCTGCTTAAGCATGCTGTGCATGTGCAAGTGTTAAAAATGACTGTAAGGGTGATGGAGGACAACCAGTTTCTTTTGTAACTGATGGGCTTTCCATGCAGACCTTCAGTTGTTATGGCAACCTTCAATTAATGAAAGTGCCATCAAAGCCATATTTCTCCACTACTTCGCACAGTTATCTCCATTGAACATGATTA
The DNA here is from genome assembly GCA_013401255.1 of Urocolius indicus. Classification (NCBI taxonomy): domain Eukaryota; kingdom Metazoa; phylum Chordata; class Aves; order Coliiformes; family Coliidae; genus Urocolius; species Urocolius indicus. The sequence goes on from WBNH01000707.1 coordinate 9,427, forward strand.
AATATCTCTTTCTCAACCAGTAACACAGTTACACTTACAAAATATAACAGTCTTAAATTAAAAGTATCGTTGTAATGCTTGATAAGAAAATCCCTCCTTAAACCTCATAAAAACTCATTCTGAAATTAAGTGGTTGGTAATTTACTAATAATCTGCACTGATTAATAAATTGGACTGCAACAATGAAGATGGTTTTCACTGGTGAATTTGGAATCGGTATTATCACTATGTTGTATCAAAAAACCTGTATATTAGTTTGTTCAATCCATTATTTATGAGATAACATTTACATAACAGCTGTACACAAGGCATAGATTTCTATAGGGCAGCTAACAGGAACTTTCTTCTCACATATGCGATTTCTTTTCTCGTATTCACTCATTATTTAGGAGAAAATAGAAATCGTGTGGTTGCATCATGTCTTGACAAGAAAATAAAGGCAGAACTATGTACCTATAATGCTTGTGTCTCTGTGTATTTACACAATTAAAATACCTTCTAGAAGTCTCCAAAATAGCTCATTACTGACCAGTAGCACCTGTGTTAATTACTTCCTATAACCTGTAGGATTCCTACCTTACAGCTTCAATACCTCCACTGGATCTCAGCCTGGAATCGAGTAGCATGGTCAGAAAAGGAAAGAAGTGGTGACTCATTCTCTAGTGTTGCTCCATGCAGCTTTCTTTCGGATGTAAACATTGGTAAAGAGGTTAGAAATGCTAGTATCTTCAGAGATAATAAGCTTAAACCTAACTAGTGTGCTACTGGTGAAACCTTTACAAGAAGCCTTTGAAGGAACTGAGGCATATCAATGTGTAATTCCATAAAATAGATTATGAGGTTTTTAGTTGTGTTTTTTCCATGAGAAATTAGCAAAGATAAAAGGAAACCAATGCAGTTAACGTAAGGAAGTGCTACAATACATTTATAAATACAGATATCTTTCAGGCACTAGAGTTTTCAAACTGCCACAGGGTGAATACGTGTTTTGGGAGATTCCAGGAAGAAGCCATATCTCCTGGATTACATTGGCTAAAGCTCCGAGCTGAAGATACACTTTTATCTTCCATTTTTAATTTCATTAGGTTTTAAACATTCTGAATATTCATCCACTGTAAGACACAGTTAAATTACATATAGAGCTAAAATTAAACTAGAAAACAAGAAAATTAGGATTTGTCAGTATGAAAGCCTTGAGCAAATACAGTCCCATTGGTGGACGTTCCTTTGGAGTAAGATCAGACTTTTTTTGTGGCCTACGCTGATGGCACGGAGCCAAAGTTTCTGTGTTGTAAGAACATTGCTGTATCCGTGCAATCCTTCTCCAGAAAGAATAACTTTTAAAAAAGGATTCAAAAAACAAATCCCAACCAATCTCATCCCTTCTAAATAAACAAACAAAAAAATCCCAGACCAGAAAGATTTCCAAGTTAATTATCCGAAAGTTTCCAAACATAGCAGGGTATCAAAACTTTCACTTCAATCACCTTGAAATATTCCTGTATTTCAGTTTTGACATTTTGACCTATTTTAGTTGGTTTCCAACAGGTCACCCATAGAGGTTGTGTAGTCTCAAGCCCTAAAAGCTTTTGGATTAGAATGGGGTAAAGCCCTGACTAAACCTGCTCAAATCTCAGAGTTCACTCTGCTTTAAGGAAGAGATTTTATTAGAGACTTCCTGAGGTGTCTTCCAGGCTGAATTATCCAGTGGCTCTATGATCCTTTCCTGTGAAGTTCTAAACATAAATTCCTCTCAAACAGGAAATTGATTTTTTCATACTGGATGTCATAATAATGAGATCTTCAACACTTCAGTGATTCTTTCACCATAGGCCTAAATTAGAGCTCTCAAACACAGCATAAAAGTCCTATAAATCTTTATTTACAGGAAATGAAAGTCACTCGACTTCGAATCAAGTGATACTGCATGCTGGCCACCTTTCATTTTGACTACAGGACAAGGGGTGATGGGATGAAGCTGGAACACAAAAAGTTCCACTTAAATATAAGGAAAAAATTATTTTACTGTGAGGGTGAGGGAGCCCTGGCCCAGGCTGCCCAGGGAGGGTGTGGAGGCTCCTTCCTTGGAGGTCTTCAAGACCCACCTGGACACGTTCCTGTGTGACCTGATCTAGGTGAACCTGCTTCTGCAGGGGGGTTGGACTGGATGATCTCTAAAGGTCCCTTCCAACCCTACCGTTCTATGATTCTACGGCTACATGTATTTTGCCTCAAGTGCTTTGTAAAATCTCGGCTGCTAGTTTAGAAATAAAATTCAGGTATTTTCTGTTCTATACATTTACTGTTTTGGCTCATCTAGAAACCTGTAACTTCACAAAGGCTGCATGCCTCAGGGAGCAGCAAATAACAAGCCCACTGCTATTTCTTTTTTGTTTTTCCTTCCTCATCAGATCAAGAACTCTTTCTGGCTCTATGACAGAAATCAATTATTTCTTGATTGTTAAATTTATCTGTCTTCAGCATTTTTCCCCTCTGGCCTCATTGCTCATTTTCCAATAAACAAATGAGCTTTAGATATTCTTCTTGATATACATCCTTGAAGTGGCAACTAAAGTTCAACCTTCAGAATTAATAAAGCACAGGAAAAGCACAGCAACAGTATTCCAAAAATAGTAATTACCAAATTCACCCAGGTTTTTTTCATTTTTTTATTTGTACCACCCTGAAGAACTAGGGTGTAAAACTGTCAGGCTTTACTGTGCTTCTAAGAATTAACGTGTGTATGTGTGTGTGGGTGTATTAATGAGTTGACTTGAAATGATTTCATAGTCACAGAATCATAGAATCACTACTGTTAGAAAAGATCTTTAAGATGGCATCGAGTCCAACCCCTCACCTCACACTGCCAGGCTCATCACTAAACTAAACCATGTCCCTCAGCACCTCATCTGTGTGTCTGTTGAATATATCCACCAGCTCCCTGGGCAGCCCCTTCCAATGCTTCATAACCCTCTGGGTGAAAAAGTTCTTCCTAAAGTCCAACCTAAACCTCCCTTGGCACAACTTGAGATCATTTCCTCGTGTCCTATCATTCGTTACTTGGGAGAAGAGACTGACCCTCAGCTCGCTACAACCTCCTGTCAGGTAGTTGTAGAGAGTGATCATGTCTCCTCTCAGTCTCCTCCAAGCTAAACATCCCCAGCTCCCTCAGCCACCCCTCATAAGGCCTCTTCTCCAGACCCTTCGCCAGCTTCATTGCTCAATATTGCTCCATGGACAATAGTTTGGTGTTTGTAGATCATTGCATGATGAATCTACACAGAATGCTACTGCAGTGTCAGGCCAGCAGTTCTATCCCACCTAGAAGGAAATATTTTCATCAAAAAAATCTTTCTCTATATATTGGGCCTTGGAACACAGGCTACAACTTAATTATCCAGACTATAGTTACACTGTATTAAAGGATGGTTTACAGGATAATACAAATATGCTCAGATACAATACTTATCTATGTGAGATTTTCCTGTTAAAACTTTTGTTTTCTTCCAACATATCTGTTACGTCATCAATTTGATGGGTCAAAATATGACACAGCAATTCTATATGCTACTGTTGTAAAAGGAAAAATCCTAGCTGTGCCTAATTGACAGAATTTTTCTCAGGCAGTAATGAAAATACTGGCAGGAAATATGCTATATGTAAACTTGTGTTAATCAGGAGGAAAGAAAGGATTTACTGATACTCTTCGTGCACTGGAGCTCTATGAATAAAGACACAGAAAACCCCCAAACAACAAACCAGATTCCAAATATACTTTCCAGTAGTTATTAGAATAAACTGCAATTTATTTCCATGCAGACTGTGTGCTATGGGCATCAATGAAAATATTGTTAATACTCAGGATATTCTCTTCTATAACATTTGTCTAAGATAATTTGCATGTGCACTCTGGTTATGTTTCCTTTGTTCAGTAATGACACTTGCATAACACAACTACACTACAGTCCTTTCTTCTTTCATATTCCACTATACAACTTCTGCCTCCTTTGGAAAGACCTGAAAAGCTCTGATTTGACATTGACAAGCACAAGTGCAGAGTCCTGCAGCTGGGAAGGAACAACCCCATGCACCAGCACAGGCTGGGGGTGACCTGATGGAGAGCAGCTCTACAGAGACAGACTTGGGAGTGCTGGGTGATAATAAACTGACCATGAGCCAGCAACGTGCCCTCATGGCCAAGAAGCCAATGGCAGCCTGGGATGCAGCAAGAAGAGTGTGGGCAGCAGGTCAAGGGAGGTTCTGCTCCCCCTCTGCTCTGCTCTGCTGAGACCTCATCTGGAGTCCTGTGTCCGGTTCTGGGCTCCTCAGCTCAAGAGGGACAGGGAACTGCTGGAGAGAAAGCAGCAGCAGGCTACATTCTGTACTGGTGACTGGAATATCTCTGTTATGAGGAAAGGCTGAGAGATCTGGGGCTTTTTAGCCTGGAGAAGACTGAGGGCAGCTTATCAACGCTTGTAAATGCCCAAAGGATAAGTACTGTGAGGATGAGGCGAGTCTTTTTTCTGTAATGCCCAGTGACAAGACAAGGGGTCACACACACAAGCTGGAACACAGGAAGCTCCACATGAACATGAGGAGAAAGTTCATCTTTACTGCTGAGATGAGGGAGCCCTGGCACAACCTGCCCAGAGAGATTGTGAAGTCCCTTCCCTGGAGTTTATCAAAACCTACTTGGACCTGTTCCTGCATAATCTGATCTAAGTGATCCTTGTCTAGCAGAGGATTGGACTAGATGATCTCTGGAGGTCCCTCCCTTCCAACCTCTACCATTCTGTGATCTAGGGAAAAAAATAAAATTACCTCAGCTTATTTCCCACAAGGTAATTCCATGGATCGTAGAAACAACTGTATTTAGTCCACGTTACTCAGTTACAATCATATGTTACGGATAAGATGAGCAGCATTAAGGTCTAAAGACCTCATGGCTTTCATTCGAAGAGCTTTGTAGTTAAGACACTGCAAATCTCTGAACAAATCTCTTAGGACTTAACCACAGGTTTTGCCATCTGACAGCTGAACCCCATGTTCCTTTCACAAAGAAAATGCAAAGGTATTTGCAGTGAGAGTCTTGTATATCAGGTTTTACTTTTACTAAGAAATGACAAGTGAAACATTTGGGGTTTTTTTAAGAGTTTTGTGGTTTGTCACAATTTCATAATCAAGATATTTTAATTAAAGATGAAAGACAAATGAGAGTCTCTGGTCTCCTGTAAATACAAGATGTAAAGAATTTAAATGTGTGCAGTGTGACCATCAGAAACTAGAATCTTCCCTTCACAAAAATGATGCATTATTCTAAAACACATTCCAGGTCAAAACTGGTTGAGGCTGTGGTAATAGACTTTGGAAGCATTTCCAGGTTGTAAGCAATATAGAGCTGATAATATCAGATTCTAATAAATAAACCAATGACATTTTTATTGCATGTTCCAGTGGCACAAAGAGCTACCATTACATAATAAATACCTTTGGTTTTATTGTGAAGCTGGGAGCCATTACATCATTGTAACGTGCACTAAATAGAACTTTTATTTCTATTATGCCAAATAAATGAAGTGAAGCAACAAGAAAGTGTTTTAAATGAAGTGTATGAGAGCGATAAAGTATACAGAAAATTAAACGGGAAAGAGAAATCAGACTGAGATTTTCATGTGAAGCCAATTCATTCAGAAAACAAGCAGAAACTTAAGAGAGGCTTGACTGTACAAAACTCAAAGGTATCTCCTGTGTCGTAAATGGAATCACTCCCCTTCCTTCCCAAGGAAAACAAGCTAACAAATAAAACCCTCTGTTAAGACACTGTACTAATACAATGTTTGAATTGGCTAGAGCAGCCTAAATAATCTAATGCCACCCACGAGAAAGCCGTTAAAGCAGCTGCGTCTGTCACAGCTGCCATTAACTGAAGGATTCTACACACATATTGCTCACTATGGTGAGGATCTAATGTTGGTAAATTACGACTTGCTTGTTTTAACGAGGTATTTTTCTGTTTGGTTTGTTTTTCTGACATTTCTCAAGCCTGTTTCTCCATTTCCTTTTGCAATACTGGTTTCTATGGAAACTGCAGTGACAAGCACATGAATGGAGTTTAATGATGTCAACTAGTACTGCCTGAAACCTATTTATACAATAGATTAAAATGTATGTTATTATATGTGCAATATTTTTCTTTGGAAGATAATATCTGCCTAGACCTTTGGATTAACGTAAGTTATGCTCTGTAAATCCAGCCTACAAAAATCCACGCATTACATGCCCATAAATCTGTGCTGCAGCTGCTGCAGAGACACCTTTGCAGCACTCTTTCCACTCTGAAATGTTTCCTCCCTATAGCTTCATTTTTCCCTTATTGAGCTTTTAAAACATTTTAAAAGAGAGTAACTCTTTGAAACATTTTATGCTCCTTCAGTCAGTAAGAAGATACAAGCCTTTTATCCTGAAAAGCTGTGAATGCATTTTGACCCATGGGGAGGATAAGTTTCTGTATGTCTTTCTATTTTTGACATGGGTAGAACAATTCTATTCTGATCTTCTAATGAGGAACCTGAATTTTTCATTCTTCACTGCAGCAGGCAACAGAATAAGATCTCCACCTCAAACTCTAGTAGTCTGATGTCCTGGATCAAATGATAAGCCCTACATCAGTTAAAAAAAACACATGTTGAGAAATAATTTGCTATCAGCTTTCACTTAGAATTAACACAGGACTGGAGCGCTGCACTGGATTTCAGAAGGGACAGGCAGATGATGCTTGTTCTCCTCACTGACTTATCTATAAATACTGCAAGGTAACTGTAGCAGTTCAACTACTTTCATTCTGTCCACTTCTGTTGTCATACTAACATACCACCACAGATTCAGTTTGCATTGTCAGATGTGGCATTGCAAATCCTTGATGATGTTCACTACATAAAATTGTTTCATCATATTTCAGCTAACCATATTTCATCCACTTTGATGCAGGTGAGTGATTTAGGTGTCAGATGACTTAAAGAAACACCATCAAAGGTATTAACAAAAAGTGATTTTAACATGGATTTGTAAAAGGGCAACTTAGCAGACTTCAATGGCAAAGTTCATTCGACTAACTACAGGGGAAACCCAACAAAGGGAAACCCTGTTAGAGTCAATTTAGAATGATTCCTACAGAAAATGAAGACAGAAATGGAATGAACACCTTCCTGTTGAGTCATGAGGTTGGGCAGAGGAACCTCATGAGGTTCAACAAGGACAAGTGCAGAGTCCTGCAGCTGGGAAGGAACAACCTCATGCACCAGCACAGGCTGGGGATTGACCTGCTGGAGATCAGCTCTGCAGAGAGAGACCGGGGAGTGCTGGCTGATAATAAACTGACCATGAGCCAGCAACGTGCCCTCGTGGGCAAGAAGCCAATGGCAGCCTGGGATGCAGCAAGAAGAGTGTGCCTGGACACGTTCCTGTGTGACCTGATCTAGGTGAACCTGCTTCTGCAGGGGGGTTGGACTGGGTGATTTCTAAAGGTCTCTCCCAACCCTACCATTCTATGATTCTATAATTCTATGAATTACAGAATTCTATAATTCTATCTAGAATTCTAATTCTATATTCTATAGAATTATATTCTATAATTCTATATAGAATTCTATAATTCTATGAATTCTCTTTGCTTTCAACACTCCTCCTCAGAGAGAAATCAAAGTGTGGCTGGATCCAGACACTGTTAAACTTGGTCAACAGAGTTTATGTCTAATTGAATTAATACAGAGACTAAAGAAAGTCCTTTTTAACAGCACTTAATCATCAGTTAATCATCAGAGCCATTGAATAATGTTTGCTACAATTCAATGTTTTTAAAATACTACAGTTTGCACAAGACTTATAAGAAGGCTTTTAAAGCAAATCCCACACACATGTGCAGATGTACAGAGGTTAACCAAGGGTTGTCTCCTTTTGCTCGACCATAAAAACAAAGTACCTTTAAATTCAGAATCCTCAATCCTTAATCCTGACTCTGCACAAAACCCAAATGTAGTGAATTATTCATTGTTCTCCATTGTCAGCAGACAAGAATGAGCCTGCACAAGATTATGGATGATTATTTTTTTTAAATAGACTTATTTCAGTGAGGGCTTTTTTTAACAAGCAAAATTTGAAGCCATAGATAAAGTCTGGGATCTCTTCGTAAGTCAGAGTTAAAATGACTGCAAAGAAGCAGCTTGCAATAAAGCAATAACTAGATGAATGTGACAGTAGATAAAATTTATCACAATGACAAATGTAAAAACAGTTTTATCTTTCTCAAATGACAATGTTAACAGATTAAACAGCATTATAGCTTAGTATTGACTCAACTGTAGTCATCAAAATGGTGGAAAAAGTTATGACTTGGTATTACTAGGAACAGACGGCGTTTTCTACATTTTGTTTTTTCACAGAATCACAGAATCTCAAGGGCTGGAAGGGACCTGGAAAGCTCATTCAGTGCAACCCCCCTGCCAGAGCAGCAGCACCTAGAGCAGGGCACACAGGAACTCATCCAGCTGGGTTGGAATGTCTCCAGAGAAGGAGACTCCACAGCCCCTCTGGGCAGCCCCTGCCAGTGCTCCCTCACCTCAACAGGGAAGAA
>WBNH01000707.1:27437-51801 GCA_013401255.1 Urocolius indicus
TAGTATAGCAAAGCAAAAAGCAGTGAGGAGAGGAGAGGAGGGGAAAATAAAGGAAAGGAAGGGGGAGGGAAGGGAGGGGGAGGGAAAGGGAAAGGGAAAGGGAAAGGGAAAGGAAAGGGTAGTATAGCAAAGCAAAAAGCAGTGAGGAGAGGAGAGGAGAAGGAGCAGTACTATTAGAAATGCAGACCTAGCACTTTTCCCAGCCACACTCAGCTTTTCACAAACAGAGGATTCCAGTTCAAAATAATAGAATGAAATAACAAAATAAAATAATACCCTTCCCTTTCAGGGATATCAAGAATGTGAAGAGGCACATACTTGCTTCTTAAGATAAGGAGAAACGCCTGAGGGTGTGAGGATTTGCAAACTATCTGATAATACTTTCCTAAGACTCTGAGATGTTTATGAATACAAAAGGAAATTTCTAGCCAAAGATATGTGTTAGAAATGGATACTTAAATACACTTGAAGCACCACTTATAGTGACATTTATCCCAGTTCTAGTGGATATGTTAGGGAAAAGGTAACCACACAGCATGTTGTACACAAGACAGGGCTCAGGGCATTGCTTGGGGCAGCAGTGTTCCAAAAAACGTCCATGAAGAGTGAACAGTTTCAGGGTTAGTATATCAACACTTTTTAAGTGCAATCTTATTATGTTACGACAATATAGTGCTCTAATCATATGAGGATTAGCCTGCAGAGGTAAATTCAGAACCAATACATCCCTAACGAACTTCTCAGCACTTATTATTAGAATTATGAGCTAAGCTGCTGATGACTGACAACAGAAGAAAGATTTGCTGTAATGATGGTTCCAGGTAGAGAAAGATGCTAAGGTAAATCCCTTTTTAAAGACAATCACAGAAGCAAACAACCAAAAGAAAACTCCCTCAAAACTCAAAGCATAAACTCACAAATCAAGCAAACAAACAAGCAAGCATACAGAAAGTATCCCAACAGCCAAAGTCCCCACTTCTCTTAGTTGTGGCACTCACTGAAACCATGAAAGGAATCAGAACTCTCTTCAAGAGGGAAGATTGTTTGGAAAAATCTCTTGAAGAGGATGTGTTAATATTGCCTTTGTTTCAAAGGGTCATAGTCAGTGAATAATAAAACCTGTAAATATTGTCAATAGCACTGAAAAAAGCACAGAAAATTGAGAAGACAACTTAATACTATTGTGCCAGGTGAAGCAATTGAACATTTTTACCCAGAAAAACGAGGGACTGTCTAGAACTCCTGTAATTCATGTGAAGGATCACTCCCTTTTCTCGCTGTATCACAGAAACAGAGAAGATGGAGAAACTCCCCTGTGGCATCACACCTCTATATACATTTTTACTACTGCTACTGAAAATTTCTTCACAGGTATGTTCTTGCCATCACAGGATCACAGAATGGTGGGAGTTGAAAGAAACCTTTAGAGATCAACCAATCCAACCCCCCTGCAGAAGCGGGTTCACCTAGATCAGGTCACACAGGAACATGTCCAGGTGGGTCTTGAAGACCTCCAAGGAAGGAGCCTCCACACCCTCCCTGGGCAGCCTGGGCCAGGGCTCCCTCACTGAAACACTGAAAGAGTTTTTTCTCATGTTTAAATGGAACTTGGAGAGCTTCATATAAATGCCACACACCTTTAAATGCCAAATATCTATATCATATACCACTTAATCTGCACTACTCTTGCAGTAAATGAAAGTTAAGTAGGTAGATGAGTTCTGTGTAAGAGACTCAGAGCATCAAAATGGAATGATTGAACAAAAATATGTGATCTCCAACCTGACAGAAATACATAGAGACATATAAGAAAACGTTCAAAAAATCAATTATCTCGTATTAGAAGACAGTAGCTGGATACTCTAAAAAAACCTGTTCAAGATAAATTGTACAAGTGCCCAAGTCCAGCACTCTGACAGAAGCCTGAGGCAGAGTCATTTGGATAACAAGAAATGGTTAACTTTGTGATGGGATTACCAATGCAAGACAGGGTAAAAGATAAGGAAAATAATAATGACAACACAATAATGATATGAACAAAGTCAGTGAAGTTAAACACTTCTTCTAAGATAACTGACAACAGATGTTATCTCAAAAATACCTTGGAGATACCCTAGAGCTGAAGCATATGAAAGCCAGGAAAGCGTTTCATTAAATGTAACCTCAGACATTGCCAATCTCAGGAGTATTTGCTCTCTCCAAATATTACCAGTACTGCTGAGATGAAACGAACAGCAACATACACACACATTAATCTCCGTTTAAATTATTATCTTGCCTTCCCTGTGAAAATCACTCAAACAAACAATTACTTGTGTTGTAGTTTTAGGGGTGAGGGTTAAGAGGATGTCAGCTCTCCTCGGCACTGCCCTGGAACTCAGAACTGCCGTTCCATCTTTGCCGTTGGATTGTCTTTTGCTGTGGTGACTTTATGATGAGAATCAATATCCATTTCTGGCAAGCTGTGTAATTTCATGGCAGCTGACTTTGGTACTCCCCAATCCATTTTGTGGTTTCTGTTCAGCTGACGTGTCATTTTTCTTACTTGAGACAGAGGAGAGGCACAACACTTTTAATATGTGACCCTTCATTATAAGTGAAATTTGCATATAATAAGGAAAATGAAACTTTGTACTGTAGAAAACAGACAGTCACGTAGCAGGAATGGCATAAGCATAGCTAAACCTGATGCTGGGACAATGGAGTGCTATCTGGAGGTCTTTCCCAATGCCATTGTTTTTTTCTATGGTTCTAGAAATACTTCCAGACTAAAGAAGATCAGCTGCTTCTTTGGAAAACATCTGAGTAATAAGCCACAAACTGAAGAATGGATAACTCAGAAAGGAAGGCTGTGTTTCAGAGGTCAGACAATGCACTTGTAACGTGAGGAGTAGCAGAATTCAAGCTAAGTTTGAAAAGCACAGAGTCACAGAATCATTTCAGCTGGAAGAGACCTTTAAGATCATTGAGTGCATCCTTTGTCCCAGCCCTATCGATCACTAGATCTATCATTTCACACTATATATGTAAACAAAGAACAACAAATGTACATGCTGGTTTCCTATCCAGAAAGACCAAAACGTGCAGCAAATAAATCACTTTTTGGTTCTTAAATAAATAAATGGGCAGAATATGAAGCAGGGGATGGGGGGGAAAAAAAGGGAAAAGCCACTAAGAAGGCTAATTTAACAGAGTAAAAGCTTTTACCATATGTGGAGGAAGAAAAAAAAAAGAGACAGACACAAACAGATCACACAATGTCTGTGCAAAATCTGTTACCAGATACCACTTCTGTATCTTCTTCCCTCTGATGGCTTTTGTACGGATCGATACGACTAACACTTGGATTCTCACTATCCTTAGTGGCAAGAAAATACAAAATAACAGCAGTTTATTGGTTTACTGGTTCAAGTGGTGGCACTTTAACAGCTGGCATTAAGTTTATGCCAATATTGTAGTCTGTTGTTGGCAACAATTAGGTCTCAAAAAGAGAATACAAGACAACAAGCAGTCTTTGATCAGAACCAGAGGCAGCGATCTTTCTGTAGGACTAAAAACAGGCAATATTAACTTTCCTCAGCAACACTCTTGAGGAAGAAGACAGAGCTTATAGAAAAAAGGTTACGAGGTATCCAAGTCTAGGTTATCCTAATGGATTTCAATGAAAGTAAACAAATCGCAGACATAATTTGAAATCGAACATTTTCCCTACGACATTTCTTGTCATCTTTAGTGTAGCTGCTAAAAATGGAGCAAAGGGGAATGAAACCTCTCAGTAGGATTTGGTGTTTCCTTTGTCCCCACTCCTAGTGGGGACATGTTTAAGCATTTTAAAAAATACATTGCTTTTAAACTGGTAATTATATAGCTTCAGGGCCAATCATAACACTTTCTTTTGGCAACTACACCTGTCATTTGTAATTGACAAGATTTTAAATTAATTATTAAGTTTTAGCAAACTTCATGAAGAATTTAATACAGAGGATGTCTCACGATAACGTTTTAGATACCAGAACATCTGAGCTGAGAAGAGGAGACTGAGGGGAGATCTTATTAATATTTACAAGTATATAAATGGTGGGTGTCAGGAGGTTGGGGCAGCACTTTTTTCTGTGGTATCTAGCAACAGGACAAGGGGTGATGGGATGAAGCTGCAACACAAAAAGTTCCATTTAAACATGAGAAAAAAATCTTCCACTGTTTCAGGTGAGGGAGCCCTGGCCCAGGCTGCCCAGGGAGGGTGTGGAGGCTCCTTCTTTGAGACCTTCAAGCCCCACCTGGACACGTTCCTGTGTGACCTGATCTTAGGTGAACCTGCTTCTGCAGAGGGGTTGGGCTGGATGATCTCTAAAGGTTTCTTCCAACTCCCACCATTCTGTGATCCTATGATGGCAAGAACATACTTGGGGAGAAATTTTCAGTAGCAGTAGTAAAAATGTACATCTCGTTGTATATACTACAGTACTTGTGCAATGTTATACTGTGCTGCACGCTTTACTCTGAGCAATAGTTAAACACCGGATTTGTTTTACAAAGCCATAGTACAGTAGAATTATACCACTGCAGACTCTTAGAAATATACTTTTGCTTCTAATGTTCACTTAGCATTTAAGTGCTATCTACAAGCAACCATTACAGACTAATGGCTTTGGCAATGATTCGTCTGAAAATGCCCACGGTTTTTGTTCAGAAAATCCAATGAGCAGAGCGTATCTTCCAGAGTTTCTTAACAGCCAGGCAAATGTGATGACCTGGGACTGAGCTAGGCAGACTATTTATTCCCATCACATTCCTTTTTTTCACTCCTTTTTACGCCCTTTCTTTACTCTTTTTCACCTCGTTTTAATGTAATGTGTTCAGGAATGCAAATTACAGCATATCTTAAAAGAACAGCAATAAAAACCACTTGTATGAGACTGAGTAGAGGTTTGGTTTAAAACTTTGAAAAATGGAAGGCTAGAGGATGTTGTATTATGTTTCAGAAGATAGTTGAAAAGTTTATAGCAAATAAAATGTTATAAATACATGAATAAAACCATCAACTCTTTGGCTGACAAAATGCTCACCCGTCGCTTCAAATGAATCATCGGGAAACCATTTACGGTTTCCTTTACACACTTGTGTTGTATCAATTCCTCTCCTGTAACCTGGCCAGATCATTAAAAGATTTTAAATTAGAGGTCTGCAGAACGATAAATATTGAACAATGTTTGGCAATTGGTTATAAATACAGATTGGCAGGTTAGGTGTGAATGTCATATATTGAATTCAACATTGAAACTTCTACGTATTCTCAAGATAAAATAGTTCGGACCTACTACGTGAACACATCAAAGGCACTGTCTGAAATGCAGATAAAAGAGGCAATTGCACTATCTTGCATTGTTGAACTTGCTTAAATCCCATGAAACATTGAAACATTTGGTGTACATATGCATAAGGTACAAAAAGTATGTCAGAAAAAGAGGCAAAATGCAAAGCAACGTCTCTCGTTTCTAGTACAGAAGGGAAACTCTGGATTCCTGTCTTTTGTCCAGAAAATTTACCACATACAGATTTCCTTTTGGGAATACAAAGGTTTGTGATCTTTCCTACTATCTGAAGTCACATATAAATTCAGGGACAGTGAAACGATGCCACCTTCCCATAACTTTTCTCTTGATTTACACTGCAGCTGTCCGCAGCCCTATTCATCTAGCCTAGGTTTCACACTCACAAGATGAAATGTTAATCTCATTACAGGCACAAGGCACGGATGTCAAGTTTTGCCATGGCTTAGGTGAGCTCCATAACTCCTAGGCAGCCCCTAACCATAACAATTAAAGCTTATCTACTCTCATACAAGAGAGAATAGGTTCAACATTCAGTGTAAAAAAAATCTTCTGAACTACTCATAAGCTGCTAATTCCAGGAATTGCTGGAACAGGTACATTTGTCTCCCCTCAGGCCACAATCTATCTCTTACAGTGTGTGTATTAAATAGCAGTAGAAAAATCCCCTTTTTTTCTTCTTGAAGTGAAGAACAGGTAAACTGAATAGTTACGTTCACTCTTGCTTGCTTGGCTGGACGTTCTGGACTCAATCTCTCAAATCCCAGGGCTTAGGTTACAGCTCAGACGTCCCAAATATATCATCCTGTCTCCATCTGCTTCAGAAGACAATCCCACCTATGAGCTTTTGTCATATGGAGTTCTTTGCTGATGACAATATATACCAAAAGTGTGTGTGTGTGTGTGATGTTGAAGTGCCTTTTATCAGAAGTGAGAATTTTGCTACAGAATGCTATTAGATGAAGGGCCCAACCACTTCATTTACACCTCAATTGCACTTTTATCACCATTCCCTTCATGCCTGGGATATTTTCTCTTTGAATGTACTCAGTGTCTGGTATATATCTTATGCAACCCAATGAATTTCATGGTCTTTTTGAAGCAATTTAGTGGAAGAGATTCAATTTTTTAATGTGGTGACTACACACAGCTATCCGACACCTACAGTGGAGATACTGAATTGTCACCCAGCAGACATTCATTCTTCTTACCAATTTATTCTCATTTTTCCCCAGAATCCCCACTTGAGTATGTTTTAAAAAAACATCTTCCTTCAGATGACCAAAGTTCACTTTATTAACTTGGACTGCATCAAATCACTTCTAAATATGAAATTTATACACTGAAGACAGCAAATAATCATTACTTGAGATGTCAGCTGGAATATGAGATCTGGGTACCATGTAATTGCTGTTTCCTTGAGATAAATAAACACTAAGACCAAAGTTTTCACTACTCCTTGAAAAATTGTCCAAGAAGACTTGGGAGAGCAATCTCCTCGGGGACAAATATTTCCTGTGAATAACTAGAAATTAAATGATAGTGAGGCTGTTCTTCAGGAGCTGAGACCTAGAATCTGAGTGGTGAAAACCAGAATTTGCCATTCATCAAAGAATATAATTATCTACCTAAGTAAGAAAAGAAAGTTCCAGATGTTGTAAAACAAAGTTAAACCAGGACTGTATTTAAATAAAGTTGTTTGTGAGAACATGACCCTTGTAAGCTCCATTATAAAAGTAATGAATTAATTAATATTAAATAGATCAATTACTTTTTCCAGTCAATTGATTATCCTAATTAATGCTCCATTTTTATGAGGGAAAGACTCTCTAAAAACCATGTGATTTTTGTCAGATATTCTCCTTACATAAAGTTGATGCACCTGAAGATGAGGTATGGTTTTTTTATTCTTTTCTCTTTTTCTTTTTACCACACAGCTACTCCCTCACTTCCTCCCCCCAGTAGGATGCGAGCGAGAGTACTGGAAGGGTAAAAGTGAGAAGACTCATGGGTTGAGGCAAAGACAGTTTAGAATGGCATCCTGGGATGCATCAAGAGGAGTGTGGGCAGCAGGTCAAGGGACGTTCTTGGAGATCATCCAGTCCAACTCCCCCTGCAGAAGCAGGTTCACCTAGATCAGGTCACACAGGAACGTGTCCAGGTGGGTCTTGAAGACCTCCAAGGAAGGAGCCTCCACACCCTCCCTGGGCAGCCTGGGCCAGGGCTCCCTCATTGAAACACTGAAAGAGTTTTTCCTTATGTTTAAGTGGAACTTTTTGTGTTCCAGTTTCATCCCATCACCCCTTGTCCCGTTGCTAGATACCATAGAAAAAAGTGCTGCCCCATTCCCCTGACACCCACCCTTTAGATATTTGTAAATGTTAATGAGATCCTCCCTCAGTCTCCTCCAGACTAAACAGCCCCAGATCCCACAGCCTTTCCTCATCAGAAATATGTTCCTGTCCCCTGATCATCTTGGTGGCCCTGTGCTGGCCTCTCTCCAGCAGTTCCCTGTCCCTCTTGAGCTGGGGAGCCCAGAACTGGACACAGGACTCCAGATGAGGCCTCAGCAGAAATGGCAGAGCAGAGGGGAAGCAGAACCTCCCTTGACCTGCTGCCCACACTCTTCTTGCTGCATCCCAGGCTGTCATTGGCCTTCTTGGCCACAAGGGCACATTGCTGGCTCATGGTTAGCTTATTGTCAACCAGCACTCCCAGGCTTCTCTCTGCAGAGCTGCTCTCCAGCAGGTCACCCCCAGCCTAACAGCCCCAAGCCTCAAATGATTAATCAACATTCAAGTTACACTAGAATCGAATCAGAGGTTGAAAACCGAAGCTGACTTCGGATGTTAAAAGTTAAAAGCATCTTTAATCCCTACAGAAGCCATTTAGGAACAAATGCCTTTTACTATTTAAAGAGCGTACATTAGTCAGCATCATCTATATTTTAAGTCAGGGCCATAACATTCTAAAGGACACTTCCATATGGTTTTTCAGTAACCTGGATTTCACATGAAAGAGTTACATTTGTGGGTTTTGCCTCCACATGTCACTCAAATAATGTAGCAGTTAGTTGAGATTGCAGGAATTAATACCTATTGGCAACCGTGTCCCTTAAACTTAACTGATGACATTTAAAATTATGCCAAGGAAAAAAAAAATCCTTCTGCTTTTCCATCTCACTAGAGACTGTGCTTTATACACACATTTTGCACTATAAATCTTTTATCACGTTGACATCAATAGAGGAGATGTAGCCCCTACTGAATGGTTAAACAGAACTTTGAGTATGGAATGAAACTCTTTCATGTCTTTCAAGTTGCAGATATCCTTACCCTGCATTTGTAAGTGTAAAGTGTCACCTTTACCTTCTGCAGTTCTACAGAGATTGAGAGATATTAAATTTGTTAATTTTTTTAAGTGATTCTGTTTGAGACACAGAGGAGTTTTGGAGTAGAGTTCAACGACATCACTGAATAGAAATATCATTTTTAAAATAAGTGTGTTTAAATAATTTTATAATGTAGCTTTTGGCATACAGCATTTTTTCAATCCTCTCTACTTTAAGACCATTTGACAACCTCTATCCTATCTGTCTGAGTTTCCACAGAGTAAGCAAAATCATCTGCCAGTTGCCCATGAAAAACCTGGAAGATGTCTTTGTCTTCATTTAAATTTCAAATTACTGTCAGTGCCACTAATTCTAGATGAGAATACATATGCAGAATTTCAGGCTGAAGGGGGACATGCATGCTTTCAGAATTGATCTCCATCATAAATATTCTGAAGTGAACAATTAAATCTAACAATCTGGAAAGCCATTCTACAAGAACAGGTGGGTGAGCTGTCTGATCGAAGCAAGAAGTAATTGAATACAGGAAGAAAAGTGGTTATTCAAGGCCAGAAACCCATCCACAGCTTTTTGAGAAGGGATTTTCAGTCTCATTTTACTTGCTGTCCCTCGATACTATCAACAGAAAGTTGACAAAGGCATTAATTTGGACCAGACATGTCATTCTGAAGGCACAGGAAAAAGACAAAAAGAAATACAACTCAAAATGGATATTGAACAAAAGAGTAAGAGCTGTTTAAAAGAGTAGAAACCTGATAAGGAGCAGGATGTAGGGTTTTAAAGTTTGAGAATTACCAGTTTGTTTCTTTTGTAGGGTATGAAAAGTGATGATGCTCAGTGACAACGGGCCTGACAGATTTCCTGCTGTATCACCTTGCAGCACCGTATCTTAAGACACTACGAAAAGGGTTGTTGCTGCTTTAATTAAATCACTAATCTAACAGAGGAGCATGTTAATTTACGTGAAGCCCCATGAGTCAGGTTCAGCATAAAGCACACAGAGTTGATTATCACGTAACTTCTGGCAATGTGAATGAGAAGGAACAACTGTGTCAGTATGCAGCTGTGCGGTGAGTCTTCCTGCAAGGTTCCGCTCATTCCAGGTCCATTAAAAGTAAAACACTGCCTTCCTCCTGGCCTCCCTGTGGGTGACAAGCTGAAGACAGTCTGTAGTGCCTGCTGACACATAAAATACAGACAGTCCCTCTCATAAGACATGCATTTTATAGGTTAGGCCAGCAGGTTCATACGTTTACAGCCATCCAACTCAAACAGAGCAACCCCAACCACAAATAACCAAGCACAAATTCAAAGGGGATCAAAAGTGACAAGGAGAGTGCTTGGAGAAAGAACACAACCTGAAAATAAAGCTGCCAGAAAATGCTTTTCCCAGATAGTGTTTTCCTTGAAAGATGCAACTCCTTCAAATAGAAAAGCTTCACAAAAGTCTGATTTTTGATCCTTTCCTCATGGAAATGGTATCAGAACATATTGTTGTCACTTTTCTGTTTCACTTTGAATAAATTTGCTTCAATGAGACAAAGAGATTTTATTTCAAGACTACTGAGTTGGAAGGTCTATTTCAGATTATTTTTGACACATATTACTATAGATGTGTAAGATATCTTCATTTACTGTTGTATTTCAGTTCTACTGACACAACATTTTTTTTAATCAGATAAAAATGACTACAGAACTGAGATGTTTGGACATTGCCAGAACTCCACAACCACCTGGCAGCAAATACATATTTTTCAATCTCTAGTGTATCAAATTAAAATTTTAGTTTGTCATTCTAGTTGTGTGAAATGAGATGCCTCTCAGTCTCCCCTTCTCCAGACTAAACAGCCCCAGGTCCTGCAGCCTTTCCTCGTATGAAAGATGCTCCAGTCCCCTGATCATCTTGGTGATCCTGTGCTGGCCTCTCTCCAGCAGNCCTTTTTTGAACCTTAAGCAGATACGGCCAAGTCTGTATCTCATGATGGAATGCAATGACTGATCATCAAGTTAGTACTGACTCAGGTTTGAATTTCCACGTGATCCAGTGCCATTTTACACAGCAGTCGTAGCTTAGGTATAGAAGCAATATGGGTGGATCTGCAGCATACATACAATGCTGGAAAGCAATTCTTACTAGCTAGAACATTTATGTAACTATGTTATCTCCTGAAGCAGTCTTTGCCATGGACAGCTTGGGTTACTTTTCACAGTACTTCTCTGTAGACACATTCTACATTGTTTAGATGTCCTAAACAGTACCTTTAGCCTTGTAGCTTTGCATGGGGGTGAATAATTCATGTGTGAGCTGTTTATATTTGATAGTTTCAGTGGCAACACTTCTGTGTTACAAAATAAGATTCACTAATTCAATTACAGAGCTCTGCAAACAGTAGGAATGGCATCTCTATTCACAGTTAGAATGCCAAAATGCCTGCAGATAGGTAGGTATGTCTGTCAGTGATCACATCACCCACTGTGCAAAAATGTGCTCCAGAATAAACATTTCACATTCTGAAAGTCAACAGAGTTTAATAGTAAGACACAGACTATATGCTCTAGGCAGCTGTCTTTGGCATTGCAACACCTAAAAATCAAGCACCTTTCTCTTTCAGGGCAATACAGATCACTTTATTTAATTACCTGGCTGATCTGTTTAGTCAATGGCAACACATTAGGTTCCTCTAAGAAGTGATTTCAAATAGCTGACTTGGACTTTCAGTTGACTGCACACAGAGCCTGAAGTCTTTGACAGAGCTCAAGCAAGGAAGCTGCTTCCTCAGGGCAATATGCTGAGTTCTAGAGCTGAAAAAAACACGAGCCAGCCAGCACAGACTCTGCTTCAGTTTACTGCATCCTAGTGTAAGATCAGGTAACACATTTGCTTCAATAAGGTGTATGAAGTGCTTGAGACAGTAGTCATCTTCTGTGTAAAATGTGACCTGATCTAGGTGGAGCTGCTTCTGCAGGAGGGTTGGACTGGATGATCTCTGAAGGTCCCTTCCAATCCTGCCATTCTGTGATTCTATGAAAAGCCTAGTTGATTGCACAAAAATACAGAAGAAAACAGAGCCACATTTCTCAGCATCAAATCTCACCTTCCATTTGCAAGAACTGAAGCATTACTGTTCAAACAGCAGGTATGGCACAGAAGGTAGGTGATGGAGTGCATACTTCTCCAGCTTCTTCCTTGTTCTCCCACATCTCGAAGCTCATGTTACGAGCTCATGTTATGAGCGCCAAGAGGCTAAGAAAGCAGTAAGCAAAGATGCAGAAAAGGTTAAAGACTGAAGGTTTGCAATCCAAAGACTCAGCTATGCTGAGCAAAAGCAGAACTTAGTTCTGCTCACAAGGCTGCTTATGCATTTTGTACCAGAGTCACTGTGCAAAAAGTGGAAATAATCTGAAGGTGCAGAAAGCACGTAACAGCTTTATTGTCCGTGGTGTCAGAACTTACAGGGAGAAGCAGAGAAAGGAGCATGCTTTAGGAATTGTTCTTGAAACTCTGCCTTTCCCATTGCACCTGTATTCAATTCAGATGTCTAGCAGGCAGTCTGAAGTCTGGAAAATCTTAGAATTGCTTTGTTAAAGCGTTACTCCATGTTTTTCCATGTAAGGAAATATAATCAGGCCATGGGGACATTTCCTGCATGTATCTGCATGCTGGGCACACACTGTGCACTGGCAGGAGGGATGTGGCAGTTAGAATCATAGAATGGTAGGGGTTGGAAGGGACCTTTAGAGATCATCCAGTCCAACCCTCCAAGTTCTTTCTTGCTTATTTTTTAAGTGTAGAGTTACCAAGTTGCTTTGCGCTCGTGAGCTCAGAGCTTAGTATCTGGCTGAATGAAGTGCAGATGCAGCCTCTGGGCCCTTTGTAGCAGACTGCAGCTACATAAGGGCTGGACAGATCTTTGCTGAACTGGGCAGCAATTTGTAGCAGGGTGGCATTCCAATGAAGGCTGATATCCTGCTCCAGCAGCTGCAAACTCTAAGAGAACAATGTGAGTTGAAGTAAAGGCTAGTATTTCGTGCTGCACCAAGACCAGTCACATTTTGTTATGTGGCAGCGATTCCATCCTTCTCTGAGGCAAAGTCCCATTTTGCTTCCTTCATGTCTGTATTGATTCTCTCAGAATATGAAGCAAAATGCTGGATGCATCATTTTGTTACAGTCTGCAGATCATCCTCGGCACGTAGAAGTTTCTCTGGTTCACATCATACTCTTTTTTGCTGCAAAAAAAAAACCCTGACCAGACCCACTATTAGCACATCAATAACTAGGCAGGTGTAAGCTTTTACCCTCACAGTCAATAAACTTTTTCATGCTGCAGCCTTCACTATGTGGCAGAATTCTAATTCAGTCTTGTAAGAAGGAAGGAGTTGGGATGGGGGAAGGTCTGACATGTCACCACCAGTATCACCAGCCCCTAAACCCTTGACCTCAGATACAATGAGTTGGAGTACATATGGCATTGTTGTCCCCTTGCAAAGGCATTCCCGAGCTATCTTAGGCATCCTAATGTTTTACAGAGAATGTATAGAGTCTGCTCCACTCCTGATGAAGGCTTCATTTCATAACGTACACGCACACCCAGGCACAAATAAGCCTATGCAGTTACAGACGAGATGTTGCTCAGACCTAGCACCCACCTACATGAAAGAGATTAAATCTGTACTTAAATGCCACTTATATATCTGCTGAGATGGACAGCCTCCTTCAGCAGTGATAATGAAAATGCTTTAGAATCCCTGTGCTCTAATTTAGTGGTATTTCTCAATATTTACTGGTGTTTCTGGGATCACATATGACATATGTGGTTTCGTGGCAGTTTGAAGACTGCAGTTTTTATGGTTCTGATACAGACAGTAGAGGCAAGTTTTCATTCCCTAGGTGAAAAAAAGGTCATATTAAACACTTTTAAACAGTACCACTACACATACAGATTAGGCTGGAAGAACTTAAGGTGCGTATAAAATCCAACTGCTTTCAAAGCAAGCTGATAAATCTAGCAAGCATCACGGAACCAGCTTGCACCCTGATGCAGGAGGTGTCTATCTGCACAACTTTGCAAAAAAATCCATCTTTCTGAGAAGGAAAACAAAATGAGCTCACAAGGATACTGAAACTAAACTATGGTTAACCTGCACTTTCCATGACTCATCACAAATACTCAAATGTCTGCAGAAAAAGAGCAATAAGATATTCTCTCACGTGAAAGACTGGCCTTATTCTTTCCTTAATCACAGTGGAAATTTCTTTTCTCCTTCCTGTACAAATCCAAATACAGTCTGTATGTAAATTCAGAGGAAAATGAAGTACACAAGGTCTTATTCCATTTCCATCCACCTTTAGGAGCAACATGCACATATTCAAAAAGGGATCTATCAAGAAGACAGTCTGTTATACCCTGATTTCTCTCTTCTACTAGTCTGTAGAGAGAAGAAATTAACACACACGTCAAAGGGAAAATTAGACACAAAATGTTTGGGATAGGTTTGCTGTTTTTAGTTTTGTACAACTTTTAAACCCAGGTAAACTAGACATGACTCACAGACATGTGAGTATTCACAGAATTTCAGTATTTCAGAGTTCAGATCAAACAGGACATGTTTCAAATGTGTCTAACTTAACTCTCCTTCCCTTGTTGGTATGCAAAAGATCATCCACACGTTCACCAGCCGATTACTAAAATTTTGATTCTACTTCAAAAAGCAAATTTTTGTCTGTTTTTAAGAAGACTGTCTGCAGATTTTGCATCAGTATAGAATCATACAATGGTAGGGGCTGGAAGGGACCTTTAGAGATCATCCAGTCCAACCCCCCCTGCAGAAGCAGGTTCACCTAGATCAGGTCACATAGGAACCTGTCCAGGCAGACATAGCCAAGGATTAGCTTGGTGACATTGTATTAGAAACTACTAGCTTAAAAATACCATTGTTTCGTGACACAATGTCAACTGTAAATTTGTTGGTTTAGCTGAGAGCCAACTGGTTATGGCAGGACATAATGTTAATTTAGTCTTTATTTTGACTGACAAGATTTCTCAAATGTGTCATTAACCTGTTTATGGACAATTTAGTCTTATCCAAAGACATGCAAACTATCTAAAGGGAATTGTCCAGTTAAGACAGATAATCAGTTTTGTTTGTGGTTTTTTTCTTCTTTTTATTCATTTTTACTGAAAACTGAAATAGAATATAGAGCACACAATTGGCTTCCACAGGACAAGAGATGATGAGATGAAATTGGAACACAAAAAGTTTAATCGAAACATAATTGTTTCAATGTTTCAGTGAGGGAGCCCTGGCCCAGGCTGCCCAGGGAGGGTGTGGAGGCTCCTTCCTTGGAGGGCTTCAAGACCCACGTGGACATGTTCCTGTGTGACCTGATCTAGGTGAACCTGTTTCTGCAGGGGGGTTGGACTGGATGATCTCTAAAGATCCCTTCCAACCCTGCCATTCTATGATTCTATGATTAAAAATGTCCAAAGCAAACCAACCCCTCCCCAAGCATTTTTCATGATCAAATGTTTGCTTCTTTCTTTCTTTTTCATTTTCATTGACATCCACTTATTTTAATATTAGCCAAAATAACAAATAATGTGAAATTAAACTTATTTTAGCAACGTTTTAATGAGACCAGCTTGACAAGGGAATCTGTGCTTGTGGGATCTGTAGTCAAGTTGAGCCAAATTGGAAGTTTAGACTCTGTTACTGAATTTCCTGACTGAAGCTTGTGGTTGTTTTTTTTTTCAGTAGGGTAATAAAAATATTCTGCAACATGTCCTTACCATCGACAAACTATGAGGTCTCATATATATATACACACACACACACACACACACATATACACACAATAGGTATATCTGTTTGGCTTAGAGAAAGAAAAGAGCTTATCCAGTTGCATTGCATAGCAGGATACTATTGGCACGTGCTGCAAAACATACAGCTCAATGAAAAGCTTTCCTTCAATAAGGTCTAACCCCTCTTCCCCTCAAATATTTGCAGTGGCTCTGATAACAAGTATTTGCAGCAGTCTTCTCAACAGCGTTAAGTGGAGAGCAATCTCTGTGAGGAAGTCCCCAAACACCAGTTAAGGAACACGTGTACAAACACAACACGACTGCTAAGCCAGCTGCCCAGCAGCTAAGGGAAATTCACCTTGCCTACGTTTCCCTTAAAGCTTAATTTCAAGCTTGCGACACATGACGGAAAAGTTGATGTCATTTGTCTGGCATATGTAAGTACAAAAGGTTTTTCTTGAGATACATATATATATATATAATTATCAGAGGTATTATCCTCAATTCTAGACCTTGGAAAATTTCTGAATGATGTGTCTTCAAAACTGTAGCTTTATAATCCCCCTATGACAAGGTCTTCTTAAGACTTTAACACAGAGAAGAAAGCAACAGAATGTGGGAGGAAAAAGCCCCAAGAAAATAAACAAGATAAATTCAGAAGACTTTTTCCCCTGTCAACTACTCCTTAAGACAATTCCTTTTGCCAAAACACTTGTTTGGTAATAAAATATGGGTTAAACTGATTCCAGCAACTAGTTAGCAGCTTGTTTTAGTTTTCAGAAAACAGGTTTTCTATAAGGGACCAAACAGAACTGTATTTTATATGCAGAAGTGTTTTGTGTTTGGTTTGGGTATTTTTTTCTGTGTCAGGTTTTTTATTCCTTATTAGTGTTTGTACCCAATGGTGGATGTTCAGAAAAAACTCCACGAGGTAATTTTTTTCTATTCTTTGCTAATAATAAACCCCTCCAGGGACAGTGACTCCAGCATCTCCCTGGGCAGCCCCTGCCAATGCCTCACAACCCTGTCAGCAAAGAAATTCCTCCTCACATCCAGCCTCAATCTCCCCTGCTGCAACTTGAGGCCCTTTCCTCTTGTTCTATTGCTTGTCACTAGGGAGAACAGACCCAGCCCTGCCTGGCTACAGCTTCCTTTCAGGCAGTTGTAGAGAGAGAGAAGGTCTCCCCTGAGCCTTCTTTTCTCCAGGCTCAACAGCCCCACATCCCTCAGCCTTTCCTCACGAGACATGCTCCAAACCCTTGCCTAGCTTGGTAGCTGCCTCTGGATCCTCTCCAGCACGTCTGTGTCCCTATAGAGAAGGGCCCAGAACTGGACATGGGATTTGAGGTGCGGCCTCACCAAAGCAGAGTCCAGGGGAAGTTGTTATGTATACAGTTATTGTCTTGAAAAATTTACTGACTACTTCAAGTACTTCTTCTGCTGTAGAGGATTGAGAGTTTTAACTGTATTTCAACCAAACTGACAATTTTAAAAGAAAGTAATTCTATCAGACTGAATTTGCCCTCACTGTGTGTTTGAGACAGTTTGCAGAACCTTCCTTTGTGTTACAAATGAACCAACTAATTTGTAGAGTATCTATTATTACATATTTCACAAAGAGCTTCAAAAGTGTAAACCTCTTTGTAAAGCACACATTTCTATTAGCATATTGCTCTACAGACTCTGTGAGCAAGGTACTGAGAAACCTGGCTCAAAACCAGAAATGCACTTAAGCAATTTAATTTCAGTGTCTATAGTGTCTTTCCTGGCTGGAGCTCCAGCTGTTCAGTACCTTGCTTGATTCAATTTCAAAAGAATTCACTAGCCAAATGCTTTCTGTTGCACCAGGACACAGCATGACAAATAGTCGATGAGAATAATAAGAAGGATTACATTCATCATGTGGTTGCACGTTTCAGTTTAGGTGTTAACTGCAATGTTTTAAAAGTGGATATTGACTCCCTTATGCCATCATCCCAAAGCAGGCTCTTTTTTTTGACAGAGATTCACATTTTAAGGTCAAAATTTAAGGTTTAGACTCTGGAATGAAGGTTCTGCTGACCAGTGCAGAGGATTTGGTGTGAGAGGGATATGAAAATGTAGCTAGGGATATCATGAACAAGCAGATGGAGAAAAAAAATAATTAAAAGTAAAAAAAAAATCAACATTCAAGCCAGAAGAAAAGGAGAAAAACAGACTATTTCCAAAATAATGGCAATTCCTTCTTCTTCTGCCATTTCCCTCTCTTCTCAGTCTCAAGGATAAGTCATCTTCCCGATGCCCACAAAATGAGTGCTATTTTAGGTACAGCACATGAGCAGAAGTGACAGGGACATTGCCTGAGCATGTAGAAGCAGATTACACAAGTCATTGACACCCATCTAGTTTAATCTTTAGGTTTTGCGTATGTCCACATGAACTACTTTTCCCTTGGATTTATTTTAGAAGAGTGCTAACAGGAAACTTGGGTAAGTTGGGTAACTATTCATTACTTCCAAGTTGCCATATTTTGCAGGTGAAGCTGTTCTGTGAAAATAAAGGATTCTGTAAAGCGTGAGTTAAACCAGAACTCAGAAAGCATAGATGTATATGAAAAAAAGGACATGACCAGGGATACAGGATACCACTATCTGTAACTTGTCTAATAGCATTCATTTCTTTTCACTTTAACATAAAATAGATCAGTTGATTTAAGTTCCACTTAAATATAAGGAAAAACTGTGTCAGTGTTTCAGTGATGGAGCAGTGGAACAGGCTGCCCAGGGAGGGTGTAGAGGCTCCTTCCTTGGAGCTCTTCAAGACCCACCTGGACACATTCCTGTGTGACTTGATCTAGGTGAACCTGCTTCTGCAAGGGGGTTGGACTGGATGATCTCTAAAAGTCCCTTCCAACCCTGCCATTCTGTGATTCTAAGACATAGAGCCGAAGCAACACAAATGCTTTCTTGGTTTAGCTGAGAGCCAACTGGTTATGGCAGGACATAATGTTAATTTAGTCTTTATTTTGACTGACAAGATTTCTCAAATGTGTCATTAACCTGTTTATGGACAATTTAGTCTTAGCCAAGTATCTGTCTGTGAGCACCACATTTCAAAGTTCAACAGGTGTTATGCCACTTTCAAGTTATCCAGATTTTTCTTCTGTCTATATAAGTATTTGAGAACTCAGCCATCCCAAGAAAAGGATTTTTATGCCCTACTGTGATTTGTGATGCTCACATCTGCCTGACCATCCTATGCTTTAGAGACTGAAGGAGCTGACATTGTGCTGCTGGCAAATCAAGAGCTATATTGTCTTCTAATAAGTAATATTTCCTTAGGCACTTGGAGAAGGAAAAGTCAATTTCTCTCATACCCTTTGCTGTAGGAATTAAGTCAGAATTCCCATGTTTCTTGCACTCAGAATTTCATCATAGTGTAGCAGATAATAGACCAGAGTTTGTTAGAAAGGTTTCATTATTCCAATGTGCAACCCCTAATAGGGGTTACTGTCTTGTAAAGTATTGGAAACATGTTTTACAAACTTTACAGTTTGTTAGCCTGTTCCTTTATGCCTTGTGTCAAATAAGCTAAAGTAGATCTTTTCCTCCTGACTAGCCCCTTCATCTCTTCACATTTATCTGTCTAAACTGTAGTTCTTCATGCAGAAACTTCACCTTTTTTTACAGCCTGTGAAGTGATTAACATGAATAGAACCTGCTGAATAGAACACATTCAGAGCTTATACAATTTTATACCCAATGGTGTATTTGTTTAACAACCATCTTGAAATAACAGTCATCTCCTAAGATGTCAAAATAGTAACCACTCTTCATTTGAAATGGAAAAGGAGCAGCCTTTTGTGTGACAGCCAGTTCTAGAATTCACTAAGCTCATTTTTCTAGTTGTTATTATTATTTGTACCAGTTTTGACCAGTTCTAGGCTTATCGTTTTCAAAAGGTGACTTCCCATGATGAAAACAGGAGTATTTGTACTCAGGTATGTCACAAGGTAGATGCCATGAAGTCATCACTTCTTCACGGTCACATAAGAAGTGTTAAAAGATCTTGTTTTGCCCTAGCTCTTCAGCTGAAAGTTGTGATACCTTAATCAGAAAAGTAATCACAGAATCCTCACAATGTTTCTTTCTACTCTGAGCTCAGACCACAACATTGTTTGTTATTTTTAGTTCAATATCATAGAATCATAGAATCACAGAATGGTAGAGGTTGGAAGGGACCTTTAGACATCATCTAGTCCAACCCCCCTGCAGAAGCAGGTTCACCTAGACATCAAATCATCAATAGATGAGTAGGTTTATGTAAGACTGTGACTGGACAAAGGAGAAGAGGTGAAAAGTCACAGCTGATGGAAACCTGAGAAGCAGACAGTTGACAAGACAGATTTTCTGCAATTTTCAAGGCTTTAATAACTATATGCAGGAAAAAAAAAAAACATTTCCAAACGACTTCACAGCATCACAGAATCTTAAGGTTTGGAAGAGACCTTGAAATATCATCCAGTGCAACCCCCCTGCCAGCACAGTACCACCAGAAACCAGATAAAAGTTCGTCTTTGAATCAAATAGGCTTTGGTGAAGTTTTTAATTCGTATAACCTGGGTTGGAATTTTCTGCTCTGCTCTAAGCAGTGTACTGAACTGAAGTACAGTAAAAAGAAGACGATTTGGGTGGTTGACGGTTCTTTTCAGTGCTCCATTCAAGTTTCTTTGCTTGCATGCAAAGATGGAGATAGGGACATAAAAATCTATATATAAGTGTATTCATAGACTTAGGAACAAGCAAATATTTGACTTCACTAGTCAAAAATCCATTGACATACAGCTTGTGCAGCCACCACCACACTTCTGGCAATCAAGCAGAAATAACCTAGTCCTACCTTTCCTTTTGTTTTGAATAGACATTTCGGTAATGCTGCTCCTCTGAGAGAGCTGTCACTGGTAAGGAAGTCCTGGGCAAAGAATTCAGGGCTATCTTATTGACACCTCATTTCCTTGCACAAAGAGGCAGAGCTGTGATGAAAAGTTTCAGCAGAAAGATACTGCACAAGTTTTATGAGATCTCCTTGGGCTGTTTTTCTCCTCTCTCACCAAATAGAAAACAACATTTTCCTGCATATTACTTTCTTGTATACTTGTTGTATCTGAGGACATTTCTAGAGTAGCTTCCAACACAGCCCTCCTTTCCAGACTTGTATTTTGAGATTCTGAACACGAAGCCTTTCATTAGTTTACTGGAGAGAATGACATTCCGATATGATAGCTGGAAGCAGAATTGCCATTTTGAAAATAGGGATAGAATGCAGAAATCCCTGCTCACACACCATTTCTACAAGCAGCCTTACTGATACAGAGAGGGCAAGATCAGTGTGAGATGACAGCAAGTTAACCATGAGGAGAAGCAAGCAGTACAATTATCTGTTCTCTTCTCTCATTATCTTTTTCCAGATGAACAGCAGCTGTACAGTATAATGAAACTGTAACATTGCTTCTTACTGGAGAGCTACAGGATAAAAACATATGCTGTGGGTAAGCTGTCAGAAAGCTGACGTGTTGCAAAGGTTACTTCTCTGACCATGTGGATGATTCTGTGATTCCATGAAAGTTTGTAACTCTCGCATTGAAACTGGTGCTGGAACCAGACTGAAAGTTTCTTGACTATAATTCTAGCTAGAAGTAAAGCTTCTGTGTATTTCTGCATCAATAAAGACGATACTTCAAATGTACAAGTGTTTATGGCTTCACGCTGTCTACCCTGAAACTAATGCCTGCAAAAAGAGATCTGCCTTTTTTTTCTACAAGGCCAATGACCTGTCATTTCCTCCAAATGTGTGGCAAATTGGGTAGAATTATAATAGCCACACCTTTATTAATTTCTCTTTGCATAATGAAACTATTGCTTACCCCTCCAATAAACATCTCTTCTTCTGACACATCCCACACCATGTATTTGCTTTCTTGAGCCCTTTTCACTTAGAGCATCACTGCACAGAGTTTGGAGGAACAGATGTAACCAGAGAGCGAGATGGTTCACCAGACCATGTGCATTATTTTTCAACCATAGATCTGGTGACAAGAGATTTGGTGGCATTATTGTGGACATGTAGGTCTTCTGCCTCGAACTGTTTCATCTGAACTTCTAAGTCTAAGGGTGCAAGGAAGGCCACAGCTTCTGTTAAGAAGTTTTCTTCCTGCAAATTTGTTTTCTGCTTTCTCTCCTGCTTTTGCCTTGATTCATAAACTACCAGGATGCCCATATCTGAGAAACTTTCCTATCAAACCAGATTGCTTAGTACTGACTCTTACAGCACTGAACAATTCAGCCATTTCTCCTTCACTAGTAATTACAACAGCTATACAGATAAAAGTCCACATTATGCAAATGAACACGAGAATGCATTTTTTTATCTCATTCTTCACACAGAATCATAGAATGGTGGGGTTGGAAGGGATCTTTAGAGATCATCCAGTCCAAATCCCCTGCAGAAGCAGGTTCACCTAGATCAGATCACACAGGAACGTGTCCAGGTGGGTCTTGAAGACCTCCAAGGAAGGAGCCTCCACAACCCCTCTGGGCAGCCTGTTCCAGTGCTCTGAATAAGTATTCAGAGAGATTATCTAACAAGAAAGCTTTTTTTTTTTTTCCCTCCCATTAAACACCTCTAAAATTCAACATATAAATGACAGAGTCCTCTCCTGGATAGATCTTTTATTTTCGTGAAGTGAGAACTTTGCCTAGCCAAGGCAAAGGTTAATCCCCAATCAGCATGTAACATCAGAACTCTTAGTGTTTGTGTATGTCCTTCAAAGTTACTGGAGGCCACAGCAAGCAGCCTAAAGAATTCAAAATCCTTATTATACAGAAGTGGGCGATGAGTTTATAGATTAACACAAGAAACAGCTGAATGTTAAAAAAGCTATACCCTTATCCAATACCATTAGCACACTCTGTTGGTTTTGGCTGAGTTAAAGCTACTTTTCTTCATAGCAGCAGGTATGTTGCTATGTTTTATATTTGTGCTGGGAACAGTGTTGATAATAAAGTGTTACCATGGGTCTTACAGGGCCTGGTTGCTTGAGAACAGTATAGGAAACTTAAAAACCTTTGTTTTGAATATAGTTCCTGTTCACTGTCCTTAACTGAAGATGACATTTATAGTGAAAGCTCTGTTAATTGTAACTGCAGGAAGAAAAAGTAACTGGAATCGTTTTGAGAGTTTTTTTTCCAGCGGAGAATGATACAGCAAAAAAACAACTGTGCATTAAATCAAACTCTGTGGTTCTGATTATCTTCTATTTCAGATCTTTCTGAGCTGAAACTAACTCACCACCACCATTTTCCCCATGTAATTTCTGCTGTGAGTTCAGAGAGCACTTCTAGGCTTCTGCCTGCCTCATGACCTCAACAGTAAAATCAGCTTAATACTNAAACTTAAAAACCTTTGTTTTGAATATAGTTCCTGTTCACTGTCCTTAACTGAAGATGACATTTATAGTGAAAGCTCTGTTAATTGTAACTGCAGGAAGAAAAAGTAACTGGAATCGTTTTGAGAGTTTTTTTTCCAGCGGAGAATGATACAGCAAAAAAACAACTGTGCATTAAATCAAACTCTGTGGTTCTGATTATCTTCTATTTCAGATCTTTCTGAGCTGAAACTAACTCACCACCACCATTTTCCCCATGTAATTTCTGCTGTGAGTTCAGAGAGCACTTCTAGGCTTCTGCCTGCCTCATGACCTCAACAGTAAAATCAGCTTAATACTCTAATGAGTAAGTAGGAACTGAAATACAACGCTGCTTGCTTGCCTCAGTGTCTGTTTTTTTCCTAAGGAGACCCTACTGCCAGGAGCTGCCTTCATGTTTGACTCGCACACAACCGAGTGCACCATCAGTGCTCAGCAGCCCAGATGGAGCAGCAGGAGGCATTGTGTAAAATGTCTCACAGCAGATTACATTATTCCCTACATGGAGAACTGAGCAATCTGTCATGTCCCTTTAAGGTTTTTACTTAGCAGCTCTGTTGGCTACTGCCTAAAAGTGGCAGAAACCTTATTCCACCTATTCTTTGGGCAGAGGTTGCCAGCTGGGAACACATTTACAGCAAGACAGGTGAGGTGATTTTAGGGAGTCCTTTAGCACGCTTTCAGAAACCGATTCTCTCTTTATTACTTCCTTGCTTAACTGTGTTTGGGGATCTAGCTCTGGATACATTATTCATAAAACAGTGTATATGTGTGCGTTAAATCAAATGAAAAGCTTCTCAGGAGAAGAAAGTGTCCTAATAATGTACACTTATTATTATGGGAAAGGACATATCTGTCCTTTTCTATCCTGCATATCTGCATCTGTCTAACATTAGGCTGAGTAGCTCAATACAAACTGGAAGGTTGAGAAAAGTCAAGAGAACAAAAAAAAACCAGATGTCTTTGGAATTCTAATAATTTTCTTTGCAGCTCAGCATTAAGGAAGCTCCAGGTTTTCTCTTTATTGCAACTGCCATCAGGAAAGTATACTTACAATTTTTTTTTCAGAGACCAAGCATATTATTTGTGTTTATGGCTACACGTGTAATGGAAGAGAACCAATCCACCTGAAATACATGACTCAATCTGCACACAAAATGGGAAGTTCTTACATCTGCTTATCAGGGCAGGTCTGCTGAACAACCTCAACTGAAACACACACTACTTATACGTGGTAAAACTGCTATGAACAATAAACCAATAAACTATTTAGTGAGATTAAGAAGAGAGTTGCTGTTGGTAATACTTAATAAGAAATACTTAATACTCAACAGTCTTTGGACTATTGAAATCAATGGGATTTATGCAATGTGGGATCCATCTATGACGTGCTAAGTCACAGAATCACAGAATTTCA
>WBNH01000708.1:0-97459 GCA_013401255.1 Urocolius indicus
AGGGTCCTTCCCATCCCCACCATTCAGGGGTTCTGGGATTCTTCCTCCCCAAATTACCTGCAGCAGTAAAACCTCAAATATGCAGGAACATCAATGCTCTCCACTTTAGAGATGGTACTCCAGAACTGGTGCCTTGGACCTGGTGCTGTCAAAGTGGGTGAGCTGCACTGTGTGACTCACAGAAGCCATCTCCCCCCAGCCCTGGGAGGGCCAGAAACCACAGCACAGCTCATCCTGATCTCATAAAGCACTTTTCATGTTGCATTAAGTTTCTTAACTCCATAAGGTCAGGTAAAGAAGCGGCACTTCTCCATTGTAAGGAGAGGTATTAATGGAGCTTATTTCTTTCCACTTTGTGCTGTTTGGTCCCTGATTCCTCCTTTTGGTCCTTGTGTCTCTGGCAGGCACTAACACATTTGATGACTAGTCCAGAGTGACTTGCGCTAGCCAACTCACTGGTCAAACAGAGTAGGTAATGCTGGGCTCACTCTGGGAAACTTCCCTCAAAAAAAAACACCAAAACTAATTTATATCTCTCTCCTTCTTTTTAGCAGATCTGTTTGACATTGGCTCAACTACCAGAGATGCACAAATGGAGAGTGCAGACACATGTATTTCATTTCTGTAGGCAACTTGCCTGCAAGATGAAAGCAGTTTATGTGCCAGGCACTTTTCCAAGTGTTTGAGAACATTAGATTGTAAGAAAAGCAAAGTCCAGTCATGTAAAATTGCCTCCTAGTAACGCACAGGCCCTGGCAATTCTTCTGAATGTTCATGCCAGGATCCAGCCTGTGGCATGAAGAAATCTTTCTTGCTGTAGTTGATAGGTATCAGGTTTTTCTGAGATAGTGTTCAAAAGTAATGAGGTACATACAAAAGACTGAGGTGAGTCTGGGCTGAGCAGGGACTCCTCAGCATCTTTCTTTGCTTTGTGAGTCTGCAGGGAAGTAATTCTGGAGGTGATGGATGAGCACCCATGCCAGAGGCTGAGTCTGGGCTCCTGACCAGTCGTGGCCTTCCCAGCATCTGGCCCCTTGGCATACTACTCAGCATTCCCATCTGCCCTGCTGCAAATCTAACAGGGTCCATTCCCCTACATCTTTCTGGAGAGATAAATATCTTGCTCACTCTCATTCGGTTCAGACCAGGGAGTTGTTTGTTTCAGTTCACTTGAAGCACGTATGACTCAATACAGTGTTCAAAAGCACTTCATCTTTTTTTTTCCACATGACATAATTATTAAATGAAAAATCTACACTGTCACAATGCATGATTGTAACTCATCTTATACTCCTCAGGTGAGTGATTTGCATGATCCTCCTACAACACCCAGAGTGTGGACGATTCAGGAGCTCCCCAGGGGACTCTGGGCTGCCTGTGGAAGCCCTTGCTGAGTGATGGCTGTTGCAACATGAAAGAACTCTTGCTCTCTCCTGCACATCCACCTGCCAGTCTCATTCTCCAAATGGAGCTTCCAGGGTCAGCAGCTCCAGCCTGTGCCCTGTGCCCACATAGTACTGCAGCACAGTCCCCAGGCTCTGCCATGGCCTTTCTTTTCCTCTGCATCTGCCATAGCATTCTCTGGTTCAGGTCCCGGTCACATCGTGGGGAGGTTGTCACAGTGTAAGTGCCCCATGGTGGTGGCAGTTAAGAGTTTACACATTTCTCTTTCACAGTTGGAATCTCTCAGTGCCCTGAGGTATTTTCATTTCCATTTATTCCTGCTGTAATTTTCTTATTTTGGAGCATTTTTGTCAGGCTGCTGACAGCTACTTATTGCTAAAGGAGAGCACAACTTGCTAACAAGTTAGCTGGTGTATTGCTCCATACATACATTTTGTTGTGTGTTTTCTCCACATGACACCTTCATTTACAGCTAATGCTTTCAAGATCTGAAACTTGCCTGGGACGACACCCTTATTCTGTTGTGCTAAGCCTGTTAAATTGCTGAAGTCATTAAAGCATCAAGTATGAAGAGGAATGATATCTGTCTGTCTGCTCCCTCAGACACTACCTTTCATTTGTTCTAATTTGTTCATTTGTATGTAGAACATTATCAGACTCATATGTATTACGTTTATCTTTAAAAAAACCATATGATATTAAAAAAATGTGATAATGTTTCACAAATATAAGTAATAGCTCTGTTGATGACTGAAAAATTGAGGGAGAAAGTTTCGGTAACCACCCCGTGTGCAGCAGTGGGCCATAAGCTCACAGAGCAGTTTAGAAGGACTGTAAAATGCCTTCTGCCCCTGGTTTCCCATGGTGGATCGTTTATGTCTTTCAGGTGTTGAAAAGAGCATAACGGTCTAACATGAACCTTTATGCCACTTGTCTGAACTTTTCTAATTGTCCTTATTGAAAATTATGTAATTATCTCCCAATTTGCTGCCTACTTAGCTGTTTGTGTTCTTTTCATTTACTATTCACATCGTATCTCTTTCTTTCTCTTTTCTCTCTTATTTTTCAGCTTACAATTGCTTCCAGTGTATTCTCTGATTACTAGTGTATTTAATCTTTTTTCTGTAACAAGCCAAGAAAAAAAAAAAACAACAACAACCATCCTACTTTGCTGCCAAAGAAAAGGAACAAAAACACCACGCACCTAATTATCCCAGGCAGCGCTTTGTTCCTCCTGCCAGTGCAACTGGGAGCTTCTGCAGTGATACCTCCTGGCTTTGGCCTGCTGCTGACCTTCAGCTTTTCATGAGTTCACTGACCTTTGTTCCCACATCTTTGCAGTCTTTTTTTCTAATTCGTCTCAGTTCACCTCTTCTCCCTGACTCCTGCAAGGGTTTTGTTTTCCACATATCAGTGAACAGTCTTCAGAGAGGTTTCAGTCAGATTTCTTCTTGTTCTGATGGTGATGGCCAGCAGTGAGCCCTCACAGCCAAGAGTGCCAATGGCATCCAGAGGGGGATTGGGAACCGTGTCACTAGCAGGTCAAGGGAGGTTCTTCTCCCCCTCTGCTCTGCACTGGTGAGGCCTCATCTGGAGTCCTGTGTCCAGTTTTGGGCTCCTCAGCTCAAGAGGGACAGAGAACTGCTGGACAGAGGCCGGCACAGGGCTACCAAAATGTTGAGGGGACTGGACCATTGCTCTCAGGAGGAAAGGCTGCACTACCTGGGGCTGTTCACCCTGGAGAAGAGAAAGCTAATCAATCTCTAAAGGGTGGTCGTTGAGAGGATGTGGCCAGTCTTTTTTCTGTGGTGGCCTTTGACAGGACAAGGGGTAACAGGCACAGGCTGGAACACAGGAAGTGCCACTTAAACACAAGGAGAGTGAGGTGAGGGAGACATGGCCTAGGCTGCCCAGGGAGGGTGTGGAGTCTCCTTCGTGGAAGGTTTCCAAACCTACCTGATCAAGGGGAACCTGATTTAGCAGAGTTTGGGCTGGATGAGCTCTGGAGGATCCTTCCAAAACTCACCATTCTGGGATTAGCCTGTTTGCCATTCATTCTTTTCATCTTCAATAATTTTGCTGCTACAGTGCAGAAAAAAACAAATCAACATCATCAAAATTTGGTATGCCTGGAGTAGAAGAGGAAAAGATGTCCGTCACCTAGGGCTGGAGGAGTTCAAGATAAAAATGGAAGCATGTCTGTGTGTGCCTGTGTGTGCATATACATTTACATGTAAGCATACTGACACATGTATTACATTTGTACTGTTTAGAAATGCTAGGAACGCCAGCAGTCCCCAACCATAATTTTGAGGTGTTTTGCCTCAATTCAAACTGATGCCTGGGGAAGATGAGGAGGGAAGAAGGAAGCTGTGCACAGCCAGCATTGCCTGGTGGTTTGACTGATAAGAAGGGAGTTCAATTTTGTCCACAAACACTGGGCTCAATGCTAAGAACCTGCAGCTTCCCCTGAAGGCAATGGTTTCTTCTATCTCTTTCTGCATGCTAGAAGCAGCCCAGTGTCATCCGGAAAGCCAGGGATCCTCCAGGCACTTGGCCATACACATACCCTTGACTTACCTTTCCATGAGATCTGCTCTCGAGCTGTTAACTTGTCTTCAGTGTGATGAAACCCGCTAAAATAAACCCCACAGGATTACACTGTGTGTGCACAGTGCAAACTTTTATCTGCTTATGCTTATGCCAATATATGCTGCATTTAAATATTTATGGGGTTTTAATACCATACATTTCTCTAATACCATAGCATTGGGGTGTTTCATCTTTATTCAGACTCATAACAGTCACATTTGCTTGCGGGAGAAGTTACCATCACCATCTAAAGATATTACCCCCTTTTTATCGGTGGAAAATACATGCACAGAGAAATGAAATTATTTGCCCAAAGTCACATAGCAAGTCAGAGTCTGAAACCAGAACTGCCTAGTCCTGACCTTGGGCTGCCCACCTGCCTTTTCATATCATTGCAAAGGATCATGTAACCAACATCTGCACTGCAAGAACTAGATAAAATACAGAGATAACCCCCAAATCCATGACCTTAGAAGTCCCATCACATTCTTAGGCACTGTCCCAGCCACTCAGCTGGCAGTGTGGACATGCAAACACACATACATACACACACACTGTGCTTTTTCATTCCAAATGGCAGAAAATCAGCTTGAAACTCAGTACATAATACACTGATGGTATTTAATATTCTGGTGTAAATGGACCAACTTAACAACACACTTTCTACCACAGGCAGAACACCCAGCAGCTTTGGTATATCAGAAGGGCCTGTAAGGGTCAGGTAAATGCTACAAAAATTGTGACCTGTACCCGAAAATGCTGAGCCCATGGGGCAGAGGCACGTGGTGGGAGCTGCGCGTGAGATTCCAAGGTAAGGCTGGTGGGCAACACAACCTGTGACGGTATTACCATCCCCAGAGTCAGTTGTGCTTGTCCATACCCACCTCTGCTGATGCACAGCCCACAGTCACACCTCCTGTGGTGCCCAGGGCTGCGAGTGACTTCTGAATATACAAATGTGCACAATTCACCTCTCGTGTCCCAGGTACTTTCCCCTTTATGCAAAGAAGGGACAGCAGAGAGCTGCAAATGAAGATTCATGGAGAAAGTGCCTGAGCTGTCTGGTACCCTTATGTATTACCAATGTGTTGTGTGAAATTATGCATGAAGCACAGAATTATTTATTGAAGAGAAAAACCCCAAAGTTTCCTTCTCCCACACAGAGTATAAATTTGTAGGCAGTCATGGAGCTATGACAGCCTGCGGGACAAGGCAAGGCAGAGTTTCATAGAGAAGCTCAGAGATGAGGGCCAGGGGACAAACATTGGGGTAGGATTTCTGGATCGACAGACACAGACTGAAGAAAACATGATTTTGGGCCATTCCCTGCAGGGGGGATGCAGGGGAAAGAGGGAAGGGCTGTGCAGTGAGGTGGCTCAGCCCTGCAAGCCCCCATGGTCCCCAGCATCAGTCCCAGCAGGTGAGCTCCTGCACCAAAACCTCCTCAGGCAGCATCTGGAGAGGGCTCACCAGGCCACGTGCCTGTGCTGGGGCAGGAATTGCTCTATGCTTTCTGGCCTCTTCCTTGCTCTCTGCAGCCTCCAACAACACAGGATTTCACAGCGCACTACTCATGAGCCAGGGAAATACCACAGGCTATGGCTGCTGCTCAGCAAAGGGAAAAGCCAGCTCACCCTAAGCAAGAAGCAGGGAGGCAGCAATTCTCCCAGCAAAAGGGATGCAGCTGCCAGAAACAAATGTCCTCAGAGCAGCAATGGCAAAAAGCCCCAGGACAAACCCTCAGGGTGGTGGCAGAGGACTGAGAGAAACCGAGTTTCCATGTCCTCAGGACCCAGCTGAGTCCCCAGACCTGGGCAGTGCCACCCAGGATGTAGACAGCCTCCCCAGGATGCTTTCTCTGTGCATGCTGATGCCTCAGCCCAACACCTCTGCTTGCAGTGCCATGGGGACTTTCCAGCTCCCTGGCCTTTCTGGCCCCAGCCCTGGCTCCCAAACACTGAGCACAGTGTTGGCTGCAAGCGTAATAGAAGTGGTATAGTAATTCAGAACCCCTCACTCTAATAATCCTCGTGACATTTGCCACTGTTTCATATGCAGTAACCATTAATGGTGTATTAATCAAGGACCTCATTCATATATTAGATCAATAGTGGGAGGTTTTGTGGGAGGCCCATTCAGTGGGATGTGCGTGTTCCGACCAACAAAGATGAAACAATTCATTGTAGCATCACCTCAAAGGGAAAGAAGTATTGACCTGCCAGATCAAAAGCCTTCAGTGCTACAGGGTGCATAATATGCTGCTGTAAGCTCAAAACTTAAGCAAAGGGGTTAGCTCAGGAGGGATCTATAATAAATTTATCTCATTCACCTTTGCTTTGAATTAACCGCCTTCCCTCTCATTTATGACAAGGAATTTAATGGAAAGTTAATGTCATGGGACTGTGCTCCCTCACCTCACATTACTTTACACTTGAAGAATTAATCAGGAACAAAGATGGGCAGGCGGCAGCAGACAGAGCTTGTTAAACAATCTCCTTGTGCCATGCTGCTGCCTGATACCCACCCACACATCCACCCACTGCCAGCAAAGTGCATTCTGCTCATCACATGGGCACCAGGCGCTGCTCCCCACACAGCTACTGCTCCCCTACAGCCACTGCTCCTATCACCTGCCATAGCCACTGCTCCTGCTTGTCACGTCCAGGAGCTGCTGGCCAGTCTGCCCTGGCACAAAAACAATGGTCCTCTTAGGCACATCTTGGCCAAAAGGGCTTTGAAAGGACATAGAGAAGAGACAGCTCAAAGAGACTGGTTCTTCCACCCTTTCACTTCTGTATGTCTGCTTTTTACACACTTCTAGCAAGAGAGCAGAAAGCTCTCTGTCTTACACACATCTTACACGCATGACCCACTGCTGTTAAGTGGTTTTTGCTCCATCAGCACTGACAGGCTTACAGACCATTTAATAATATGAAATGACTGTCTAATAGAATTAATTATTACAAAGTCATACAATGTTTTGGATTCAAAGGGACTTTAAAGATCATCTATTCCAATCCCCCTTCTACTATACCTTCTATTTCCATACCTTCTACTATACTTAGTTGCTCAAAATCCCATCCAGCCAGGCCTTCAACACTTACAGAGATGAGGGATTCAAAATTCTGGGCAACTTGTTGCTGCCTCTGACCATCCTCATTATATCTAATCTAAACCTACCCTTTTTTGAGTTTAAAACTGTTGCCCCTTCCTTGTTCAGTCACTACAGGCCCTGGTAAAAGGTCAGCTCTTGTAAAAGATATGAAAAAGACTTATCTGAGTAGCAGCATTCATATGAGCATGGAGTCACATTTGTAATTTTTGCATGAGCATTTGCACATGAATAAGATGCTTCTCCTGCCTTACCTACAGATCTTATAACTCCTGGCTTAAAGAACCATGTTGCATTTAATGGATATTATTTTTTACCTACCTTGGCTACTGCATTGCTTGCAATAACCTGAAAAGATAGAAAAGCAACATATAAATTTTGATTGAACTCAGGGAAAACTCATTGCAAATGTGACCTCTAAGCTCACTCATGCTATTCCAGGACACGTGGTCCCTATAATGACAGATTTGACCATGGAGCCCCAGTTGCACCTACTTGCCTGCGGTCACCAGCCATGGCTCTGGTGTGAGCCACCATCCCTCCTTTGTTTCAAGATCAGTCGTGAGAAGCAGCCTGCTATGACAGCCCTGACTGCATTCTTCTCATCAGCCTGGGAAATGCAGCACTGAATACATTTTCTAAAAGCAGTGACTATTCAGTTATTGCCACACCACCACCTTTTTATGAGCCCTTGTAGGAGGTTGGAGAAAGGTGTGACATCTGTGGCAAAGGGTATTTCATTTTCACACGCCATGAAATGCCATCCCCCGGGTACCTCGGTGAAGTGTTCTGTTGTCTTGCTGTTCCATAACAGAAGTTGGACAAACAACTGACATTAGTCCATTTAAAGCATTTAAAGCACTGAAAGTAATAGCCATTAAAGCCCTTGTTGAATTGTACTTAAATGCAAAGGACCTTGACATTTTGTGAATTTAATTTAATACCATTGTACAGAGAAGCAATTACAGTTACATCACTATGTGTAATAACCATGACTGGAGTCTCACTCTAACCAAGCATGAAAGAATATTATTTGGAAATCCTTGGCTATTGTCACAGTCTTTTAACCTTCCTTCCCCCATTCCTGCACCCTCAACACAGAACATATGAGCTTTTCTCTCCCCCATGTTCTGCAAGGAATGTAAAGTCCAGAAGAGACGACTTCAAAGCACGGTTGTGTTGGTATTGTAGAGAATGGAAGATTTGGGAAAGGAGTATTTCTTGTCTATGTTATCTATAGACTTTCATCTTGAACCACAGTTTTGAGGAGTAAATTAATAATATCTACGGACCCACACAGCAGTGACTCCTAGAGGGAAGGGTTTGGTGAGGGATGCATTGGCAGAAGCACCTGGAAGAGAAGATGTTGGCAGAGAAGAGTTGAGCTCCACACCATGGCCCCTGCCAGCTCATTCAGCATCACCATCAGCTCTTGAGTCCTCCCAGCCACCCCAAAGACGTCCATGGCAGATTGAAGCCATGAGAATATCAGCAAAAAATAGTTGTGCTAACTCTGATTCAGGTAGCTTCCTACGCTTTGTTGTGTAACTACAAGCACTCATCAAAAATGCACAGTTTGGTCATGTTCTGCTCCATGCCCACGTCATGAGCATGGGATCAGGGAAGAAAGTCTCCACAACACACCTACCACAGCCTAAATTCCCTCTTGGTACTCCCCTGCATAGCAATGGCCTGGCTGTGCCTCAAGGGACTTCACAGAGCTCATTTCCCTTCACTTTTGCTTCAGTTTGTAAAATTTCACCTCCAAAAGCCACTGAGTTTCCCAGGAAAAGCTTCCTGCAGCAGCACAGTGAGCCGTGTGACAAAGGAGGTCAAATAAGTGGCTTTGTAACTGCTGTTTGGGTCTAATTAAACAAAAACTTACATAAAACATGGAGCTAATTAAAAATAAGAGACTGGGTATTAGATTATAAGTCTGTAATGTTCATATAGCTTCACCTTTAGCAGTGAAGCTGCTTCTGTCAGAGTTTGTTGCATGGACATCTGAAGAAGGATGCATATGCTTTTATATATATAAATCTGTAAATAGCATATA
Source organism: Urocolius indicus (assembly GCA_013401255.1). Taxonomy (NCBI): domain Eukaryota; kingdom Metazoa; phylum Chordata; class Aves; order Coliiformes; family Coliidae; genus Urocolius; species Urocolius indicus. The sequence goes on from WBNH01000708.1 coordinate 9,165, forward strand.
AGTTAATATATGGTTTCTTCTGGTTTGGTTAACAGTTCACACCTGAGTACCAGCTTGGTAACGCGGCTAGAGACAGTGTCTAGTTATTTCATGCTAGTTTACTAGACAACATACTTTTCCCGTCCTGTTCACTTGGCCATGGGGTTACCAGCCTCTGCACTGAGGCAATTTGGCTTTGCTGGAAAGTTAATATCCATCTCCACGCAGTGACAATGAAAAACTGGCCAGCATTAATTTCAGCCCCCAAAAAATATGAATTTAAGTCAAAGGAAAGCAACATGCAGAACAGGCTGACAGTAAAAATGAAGAGCTGGGATCAACTCCCAGTACAAAGGCAAGGAAAGGGGTCGAAGAATAATAGAATAATTTTGGTTGGAAAAGACCTAAAAGCTCATCAGGTCCAACACTCCCCTCACACTGCCAAGCCCACAACTCACCCATGGCTCTCAGCACCTCAGCTCCATGGCTTTGAAATATCTCCACAGATAAGGACTCCCTCACCTCCCTGGGCAGCCTGGAACAGGGGCTGACAACCCTCTCAGGTAAAAAGTCCTTCCTCATCTCCAGTGTAAACCTTCCGTGTACAACTTGAGCCCATTTCCTCTTGTCCTGTCACTTGTTACTGTCAAGAACAGACCGACCCGCCACCTCACTACAGACTCCTGAAAGGCAGTTGCAAAGAGTTATCAGGTGTCCCCTCAGCCTCCTCTTCTCCAGGCTGAACACCCTCAGCTCCAGCCCCTTCCCCAGCTCTGCTGGCCAGCTCTGGACATGCTCCAGCTCTGGACATGCTCCAGCCCTGGACATGCTCCAGCACCTCAGTGTCCCTCTGGCAGTGAGAGGCCCAACACTGAACATAGTATTTGAGGTGCAGCTTTACGAGGGCCCAGCACAGAGGCACAAACCCCGCCCTGGATGTGCTGCCACACCAGTGCTGACACAAGCCTGGATGCCACTGGCCTTCTTGGCCACCTGGACACACTGCTGGCTCATGTTCAGCTGCTCTCAATTAACACCCTTAGGTTCCTTCTCCCCAGGCAGCTTTCCAGCCTGGAGCATTGCCTGAGGTTGTTGAGGCCCAAATGCAGGACCCAGCACTTGGCCTTGTTGAACCACACACAACTAGCCTTGGCCCATGGCTCCAGCCTGGGCAGGGCACTCTGAAGAGCCTTCTTGCCCTCATGCAGATCTACACACTCACTCAGCTTAGTGCCATCTGCAAACTGACTGAGGATGCACTCGATCCCCTCATTGAAGTGAGGGTGGCCAGGCCCTGGCTCCTGCAGCCCTGCTCCTTCGTGGCTGTGCTTTCACTGCTGCCCTGCTGAGCTGGAGACAAATTTCTTTTTGCAGTTCCCTTATTATTATAGAAAAACTGTTGTAGATCTAGCATGTCACATTACCAACACTGTTAATTCAAGGAGAAAGCAGAGACAGCACCTGTTTCTCACTGCACAGCACTTGCTTAGCTACTCTCCTCTGCCAGGTGATGGCAAGCTAACTTTGTCCCTGTTTACCCACTCCTGGCGTGTCCAAGCACCCTGCCCAGGCAAGACATTTGGCAGCCTCACTTCCCACTAGTCACAATTAGGCTCTCAGACAGAAAGCTGTACCACTGTTCAATGCTAAATACATTTGAGAAGACTCTAATCTGCTCTTCTCTGCCACGTGGAGGACTCTGTCCTTTGGCTGTGAAGAGCTGACATTCAAACTTTCATTAGTTCCTCAGCAGCAATATTTAAAATGCTCCAGTAAAAAAAATGTGTCTTTTGAAAATGTTTTGGTACTCCAAAGGGAATATTCTGTTATTAAATATTGACATATCACCAATACCAGTTTCTTGATAACTCGAGACACTTATATTCAGCAATGACACTGCCAGTCCCCTGGAGATGGAAGTTTCAAAGGGTTCATCTCTTCATTTAAGCATTGTTTAACTGTTTACTTAATGGTTTAAGTTCTACTCATTCTTTTATCTAGCTTAAAAGTTTCTCCTGTCTTTGCTGAGATCTTGAGAGATCATTACCTTTGACACAGAAAACCTTTCCCAAATCTTTTTCTTTTTGGACAATTTGGCACGCAATGTAAAAGATCACATGTAGCCCTACAGCAAAGCATTTGTTACAGTTCGAGGCATCTGGATATTTCTGGTCAATGTGGAGTTCAACTCAGCCAACAGAGAGTTCTCTCTTTTTTGAGAGAAAGGAATGTGAGTTTCCTGAAGTGTGGTAAGAAATGTGAATCCCTACATAGCCTTAGAGAGCAGAGCCGGTTTCACGCTGCCTTGAGATAGAGTATCAGGGCAGTTCACCTCGTGGCTCTGCTGCCTTCACAGGGTGTCTCTGCAGTGCTTTTAGTGATTTTCAACAAAGTAACAACCTAAAGGAACAGGCTTCCAAGGCCAGGGCATCTGTCATCTCCCAGACCTGGCAGCCTGGAGCATCACCTCCTGGGCTTTTGAGTTCGAACACCCCAAGGGATACAGAGCACACGGTCACACATGGGCATCTCTGTGCCAGAGGGCATCCCAGCCACCGGGGCTGGCCAACAGCACCCACACTGCTGACCAACATCAGCTCTGCTTTCCTGGCTGCCAATGCCAGGATGGACAGAAGTTCTGGACTCCTTCATGAGAATGTGTCCTGGAGTTTCAGGTGTGCAGCTGCTTGTTATTTTCTGCTATCCAGTGCTGTGGGGCACATCCTTTTTATGCACATTGTCTTTCAGACTCTGACCACTTCGCTGACAAACCATTCAAAACCCATTCTCTGCAAGTTTCAGTATTAAACCATTGATCAGGTACCAGCACAACTGAAACAGAACACAGAATGAAATCCAGGATGCAGTGGCCCTTAGATGGGCAGATCTGAGAGGAAAACAATGTTGTCACCAAACATATGAGCAAACTGATTCTTCAGTTCTCCCTCACAGATTTTCAGGGGTTACAATGGCCTTGTTATAGCTGTGGAAGCAAAATTTATCCAGTAATCTCTCTGTGTTTCAACCAGCATCCTCTGGCTCTACTAGAAGTCCCATTGTGTACGGGATAGCCCCACACCTCAGACCAGATAACCTAAATTCTCCTGCCACTTCTGCCACAGTCCATGGCAGGTTACAGAATCACAGAATTTTAAGTTTCGGAAGGGATCTTGAGAGTTCATCTAGTCCAACGCCCCTGCCAGAGCAGGACAGCCTAAAGTAGGTCACATAGGAACTTGTTAGGTGGGCTTTGAATGTCTCCAGAGAAGGAGACTCCACAATTCATCTGTGCAGCCTGTTTCTGTGCTCCCTCATCCTCACAGTGAATAAATTCTTCCTTGTATTTTTCACATTCTTCTAGCTGTAATTTCCTCCTGTTTACAAGTGAAACACAAATCTTAGGTGTGAGACGCTTCCTGGGGTTGCATATTTACCAGTTTTTGGCAAAATAGTTTTTTTTTTTTTACATCAGGTGTATATTTTTGATAAAGTTATTGATTGGTGTTGGGCAAAAAACAACAATAAAAAAAGAAGTGCAGAATTGTCAACTTCTTAATTGTATTTGATATTTATCTGCTGTTTTCACCTATTTAGTGTGTGTTGAAGCACAAACTTGCTATGCACTTTATTTCAGTTACTTTTGTAAGGTAAATAGAAGATACTAGCCAAAATGGGACCAAACTTAAGAAAACTCTTTCTCATAAGCAATAATTGTCAATAATTATACAGTAAAATTGTGACTTGGTATTACTGCATCATAACATCCTACTAAATGTGATCAGGTAATAAAATGCAAGATATTATCTGATCACGCGTAACATAACACTGTATCAGCCTTGCCATAATCCATCACTATCATTCACATCAGCCTTTGTAGCAATTTAGGACATCTCATTGTCCTATTCTAAATACTGACATGATGCTAGTTTTCTGTTTCCACAGACTTTTCCCAGTGTTTCATGTTTTGATTAAAAATAGCAGATAAACAAGTAGCAGACAAACAAATCCACAAGGTTAGCAGCTCCCAGAGATTCCCGGCCATTTTTTTAATGATCTGAGATGCAAACTGTGTGGTCCTGCTGATTCAGAAATGGTTAGCAGTTGCTCTTTAACATCCTCCTTGGTTTCAGATGGAATAGAAAGCATTTAATTATCTCAGTAAGACATGAATAAATCATCCTGTTTCTTTTCACACAGAGAGCATGAGTACACATTTAGGGCTTCCAACCTCTCTGTATCCCAAGATGTTTGGTCTTTGCTAAAGAACAGCCCAGTCACACTGATGGGTTTTTATTGATTCAGAGAGAATCCCTTCTCATCCTGCTTAACCCCACTGCCCCTCCTTTCCTCCTGACATACAGAGCTTCTCTTGGCTCATGTTCTGATTTCCCAGCTGTGGCTTTGCACACTTCCAATTATCCTACTTTTGCCTTTTTTCTGTCGGTGTTGTTTTCTTCTCTTTTCCCTCTCCTAAAATAACAGTAGAGAAAGATGCATAGTCATGTCTCAGGCTTTAAATATAAATATAGTTTTAGATTAACTGTGGTGATGAGATCTCCTAGGACCAGCCTCTCTCCAGCCTCTGCTTTCAGCTTGAGCTATCCTTTCTCTAGGATTTCCTGGACTTCAGCAAGGCCAGCAACATCATCTTTCACAGCATTCTCCTGAATCTACGCAGAGATGGGTGGAAAACTGTCAGGATGGCCAGGCCCATAGAGTAGGGGTGAATGGATGGAGTTAAATCCAGTTGTTGGCTGGTCATCAGCAGTGTTCTCCAGGGCTTGGCGTTGAGGCCTGTTGTGTTTAATATCTTTATCAATGACCTGGATGATGGGATGGAGTGCACCCTCAGTAAGTTTGCCAATGACACCAAGCTGGGTGTGTTGTATAGATTTCCATGGAGACAGGAAGGCTCTTCAGAGGGCCCTGGCCAGGCTGGAGCCATGGGCCAAGGCCAATTGCATGAGGTTCAACAAAGCTAAAGGCCAGGTTCTGCCCTTCAGCCACGACAGCTCCAGGCAATGCTACAGGTGTGGGACAGAGAGCTGTCTTGTGAAAAAGGACCTGGGGGTGTTAATTGACAGCAGATGAACATGAGCCAGCCGTATGCCCTGGTGGCCAAGAAGGCCAGTGGTATCCTGGCTTGTATCAGAAATAGTGAGACCAACAGGGCCAAGGAAGTGATTCTCCCCTTGTACAGGGCCCTGGTGAGGCCACACTTTGAATACTTTATCCAGTTCTGGGCATCTCACTACAAGCAGGACACTGAGGTGCTGGAGTGTGTCCAGAGCTGGGCACCAGAGCTGGGGAAGGGTCTGGAGCACAAGTCTTATGAAGAGCGGCTGAGAGAGCTGGGGTTATTTAGCCCAGAGAAGAGATAGGAGATAGGATCATTCTCTACAGCTATCTGGAGGGGAGTGGTGGTGAGGTGGGGGTCAATCTCTCCAGTAATGAATGACCGGACAAGAGGAAGCAGCCTCAAGAGGAGCCAGAGGAGATTTAGTTTGGAGATGAAGAAGAACTTTTTTACCGAGAGGGTTGTTAAGTATTGGAACAGGCTGCTCATGGAGGTGGTGGAGTCACCATCCCTAGAGGTATTCAAAAGATGCATGAAGAAGTGCCGAGGGATATGGTATAGTTTAGTGACTTGGCAGTGTGAGGTGAATGTTGAATTGATGATCTTAAAGGTCTTTTCCAACCAAAAAGATTCTATGATTCCACCTAACTCCCTTTTCTTGGCTTAATTGTTTGTGTGGACAGAATGTGGACTGTATCAAGGAACTGAACCAAATTGAAAAGGGAAAACAAAAATAATTCTACACTTTCTTACATCTGTGTATTTTTTTTCCACTTTCCTCCAAATCATCTTGTTGGTTTGTATCAGCACCAGCAGTTTGGGTAGCACAATGAGAGGCAGCATAGAAGCAAGAGGAAACACTGGTGATGGGAAGCAGGGTGTGCATGATCTGTACCTACCCAGTTCCAGCACAGGAGCCCTCACCTGCATCGTTTGACATGATGGGGAGCAAGTTCTGGAGCTGCAAGCCTCAGCACCACAGAGAAGCAGGAATTACTACTTTTTTTCAATGAATTAATAATTCATTGATATTCATTCAGAATATTCTCCAGCACTTTGTGTAATTTTTTTTTTTCAGACTGAAGTAGTTTGGTGCATAAATCCATATTGTCTATGACAGCAAAAAACAATGGGGCAGGAAAAGATTTGAAACTGGAGCCTGGTAAGATTTTCCTCAAATGTAAGGGAAAAAAAAGAGTTTTAGGAAGAGAGTATTTGATCCTCAACACATTTTCACTGAAATAATGACAGAATATTTTTGTGTTCAGAAACAGAAGCAAATACCTCCATCTAAAAGCAGGCTAAAATCAGAGGTAGTTTGTCTGGGTCTGGAAACACCTCTCTTTGTTTTGTCTGCATGTGGCACCCATTACCCAGGCAGGAGCTGCACATCGTGTCGGTGGGACTCCAGCAGGACTATGCCAAAAGTCCAAATTCACTTCCTGTTTACCTCCAGGTGAAGGCTGGGTTAAATTGCTTTACTTTGCAAACAAGCATAAAAGGATGTGTCAATTCTTGCTTAAGGAATGTATATTAGAAAATTAAGGTGTACATAAGATGGGAAGTGAATTTTTTGTGTTGTTAGGAAGAAAGCAAACTCTATGGATTATTGTGCTTTGGAAGCACCTCTCTCTCTTGTTGGCAAAGGCAAAGACAAAGGAGCTGGAGACAAGAAAAAATCGTAGCAGCTTATTCACCCTCCATTAGCTCTTGGCTGAGCCTCAGAGAAGGACCTGGAGCCACCAAATGTCCATCTGTGAAAACCCTGACCCCTGACCATCCTGCACAGACCGAGCCCACCACAGCTCCAGTCTTCCCACACTTCCAGCACCCAAAGCACCCAAATGGTCTCTGTAAAAGCATCCCAGAACAAGTGCCATGTCTGTTCCCAGTGTGGGAGTCACACTGGGAGAGATGGGAACTGCTGATGAGAAGATCCTGTGAGGACACAGTCCAAAATGTGTAGTATGAAATCTAATAAAATCTGAAACATCTTACTGTTATTATTTGTGAGTCAAGACAACTTGTACTGTACTACTGAGAAAAGTTTCCTCCAGTGAAGATATCTGAAATCCATGGATTCTTTTTCCTTCACATTTTAAATTGCAGATTGAAAAGACAAAAAGATGCCATGCCATGCTATCTTCCATTGTGGAATCTCCTTCCTTGGAGGTCTTCAAGACCCGCCTGGATGTGTTCCTATGTGACCTAATCTAGGTGTTCTAGGTTAGTATTTTGTATATGGAAGACATTTTACAGAATAGAAAATAAATGTTGTGTCTTTGCAAGAAATAAAATCAAAACATCTAATACAAGTTAAAAAATTATTACAAACATGGTTCACCCTGGCAGATGAGATTCCCATCACAAACCTGGGGGTCAAAGTTTTCCGGAGAAACAGTCACATATACATTTCCCAAATTTACTTCAGTCAAAGGCTAACAACCTGTTCCTCCAATTACCAAAAAAAAGGCACCTCAGAATGCAATCAAGAAAAATGTTATATTCTTGATTTTGTTGTCAGTCTAAAAGGAAAAAAAAGACAATTAGATTAGGTGTGCCTACCCCTAGGAACAGTAATTTTATTTTGAGCTTCTGTACACCATAAGGAAGAAAAAAAAAGTCTTTTCTTTCCCGATAATTTCTAATTAATAAAGTTGTATTTATTACATGCAACTAAAAACACAACTTCAGGGCATGAGCAACAATAGAGATATTCAGTCTCAAGCTCACTTATCAAAATTATTTTCATTGCTTCTTTTCCCAAGCACTCTGTATGTGAAAATTCATTTCTCGAAGACAGTGTCCTGTTTCATAAAAGTGGTGTTTTCTAATTAAATTAATTTAACAAAGGGAAAAAAACAAAAAAAGGATGTTAGAATGCCTCACATCTTTGAATACAGCTAATTGAACTGAATCATCTTTTCTGTAATGGAAGAAGCTCTGATGCAATCTACTTAAAAAGCAATAGGCTCTCTTTAATTATTTTATTTAATCATACCCAAGACAATTTTCTGGTTGGCACTTCTCGAGGATTTGGTCCACACTTCTGATGCAATGTAAATATAAATGGTGTATGGATCTCCGCCCTAAGAGATAAATGGACATTATGGCCTCTGTGACCTCTTGCTCAAGAGAAAAACACTGTTGCTACTTCTCAGCCTCTCGAACCATTTCTCTCTTTGTTCCTAAGTTTGGTTTGTAGTGTTCCTCCCAGACCATGAGATGTGAACCATCTTTTCTCCTCCTCTTCTTGGGCACTAGAAGTTCACAATCATAGAACAAAAAGAATGGTTTGGGTTGGAAGGGACCTTCACAAGTCCCCTAGTCCAACCCCACTACTGCAGACAGGGACACCTTCAACAAGATCAGTCCAGATTCCAGGAAGAGTTATTGTTTTTTCCATTAGGCAGTAAAAGAAACAGACACTAATAATATACATATGAAATCATAAAATATTAATGCTTAGACAGACCTTCATATTTAGGCAGTATTATCAAATAATATTTGAAATGCCAGTCTCTGGATTCTGTTAATCAGAGTTTTAAATCCCTGGTGCCTATATGGTCACCTGAATATTAATCTCAAGATTCTGGGTTTCTGATTCAGAAAAAGAAGTGTCTTAAAGCCACTGAGATGCCTGAGAATCCTATTCTATACGGGAATACTGAAAAACTATTTGCTTCAACATATTTCATATTGTGGCAAATTCTTAAAACAAGTGTATCCTAAAAAATGCCAGAAATGTCTAATATAGTGTATGTATAGATTATGTAAATGGCTTAGGAGTATGACTTAAGCATTAATCAGTCCTTTCATTTTGCATACAAGTGCAGAAGTTCTGAATACAGCAAAAGAACTTGTTTCCCTAAAAATAAGCAAAAATACACAGAGGTTCTGATTTTCCTACAGATTTTAGTCCTCATTTCTTCCCTCAGTTCCACTCTTTGTCTTAAATACAAAGGGACACATCTGAAACTTGAGGCTGCCTTACCTGCATCATAGGCATTTCCTGCAAGAAAAGTTCACTCTGTCAGTTAGCTTTTACTGCAGGAAGCAAAATGTTGCTCTCCTGATTTCTGCAGCACAGCACTTCAGTATTACAGTAGAAGGACTCTGCAGCACAGTGCAGCTTACATGGATTTAAAGCTAGCTGATGGGTCTCTGGCACTATGGCTTTTGAGTCTGTGTACTGGTGCATCATTAATAGGGTACCAAAGAACTGGTCGTCAGCCCAGGTAATATTAAGCATTTCAATGGCCTGGGAAGAAGCATAAAACCATGTTGATTAAAGCCTGCAGATGGCACAAAGACTGTGGGGAGCAGATGGGAAGTTTCTGTATCCATCACTGCTCCAGATTATCAGGTCCTCTTCTGCAATTGTAAGGTTACGCATCTAGTGGAAGGGGTCTCCAGGACCATGTACTCATGGATGGAGCTCTGTACACTCAGCATGAGGAGGGGAAAACTGAACAGGGTTTGATGGCAGCATTTGGACACCTTGGCTTTGACAGGAAAGGAAAAGGACTGCTTTTTAAATAAAAAAAAAAAAAAAATATTTGTCACCTTAAAACCTATGGGCATTGTTCAACGTCAATGGCAATACAAAAATCAAAACTGGACTTTTTTCTTCAGAGATATCCTTCAGTTAAAATAAAAATTAATGCAGGGAATCTTCATGGCTGGTATCAAGCAGAAGTTCCTCTTGGCTTTGTAATTGACTGATTTGCTCTGTGTTGAGCCATGAGATTGAGTTATTTAACTTCATGCAATAAATATTGAACGCTATTTAAATGGAAAGGGGAACCATGATTTTGCTGCTTTGTGTACTATAAGCAAGGTTTAAAATAAAATTACTGTTCCTGGAGATGAAAGAACTTAAAAATCTGCTCATGCTTTTTTACCCTTAGGTTTAAAAAGCAAATAAATACATCAACAAATAAATCAAGAATATTGAATCACACCTAATCTGCTTTAACCAGAAAACCTAAAAAGAAGCTTTCTTATTCTGCATTTGAAAGAACTGGATATGCAAATCTTTCCCAAGGAAAGGTTTTCTTTCCAGATGAGTGTTCAAAATCTGAATGAAATTAGTGTCAACAAAGCCAACTTCCTTTTCCAAATTCAGATTATGCACTATACTGCCTTAGGCATCTGTTACTTGTTCCTTGTGATAACAAACCACTAATTTCTCATATTTCTGGAGAAGTCTTCCCTGAAAAGTAATCAAAAATTGAGAGTGGCATGGCTGTGTCCAGAGTTCTGGGCACTTCTTTCTGTGCCACAGAGAAGACATCCTTCCTTGGTCCCTTACAAACAGGGCTGGAAACTAAACACAGGGGGCTCTATACAGTTTCTCTAAAATGTTAATCTTTTGATGTACACTGGAGCAGTCAGTCCGACCTTTACTCTTACTATTTATATTACTTCTTGTGTCTGTGTTTTTTATGGAAGAAGACATGTCAAGTAACAGCATTTAGTTTAAGAATAAAACAGCCTTTTAAACTGTTTTAAGGCTTTGTGTTTCCACAACCAGACACTGCCCGTGTGAATACCAGCCATAAATATTCTTGAGCTGCACTTTTTTCCCTTCCCCAGCACTTTCTGCTATGAGCATGGAGAAGGGACGTGATTAGCACCAAGTGAATTGTGCCAGCCTGCGTTGCTGTGGACAACACAGAGCTCCAGGCTCCAACAGACAGAGCTATGTGGCTGCAACTTTGCAATTACCTTTGTCCTTCTCTGTGTGGGATACCTACAGATGTCTCTGACAAAATAACCCTGAAGGCTTTGCCACTGCAACTGTTTTCTAATCTTCAGAGCTCTTACTGTGGTGTCTGAAGCATGCCAAAGCTCGCTCCCTATTTGTGTCCTGCTTTTAAAACCCTGCCCGACCTCCACTCAGCCTTATTTGCAGGCTCTCCTGCCTTGCATTACCCCTGAAGATTTACTGACCCAGTTCCCCTCTGATGACTGCTGCTCAGCCTCAGCTCCAGCCAACATTCTCTCCCCATCCACTCTGTAAATGTCTCTTGCTCTCACCTGACTGTGCCTCGCTGGAGACAAATTTTGCTTTTGTCCCATTTCTCTATATGGATAAAACACAATGACCTTTTTAGACTATTTCTCCTCCAGTCTTCTCAACAAGCTCAACTCTGCTTAGTACCTTCCCATTTTTACCCTCTGCAAGTCCTCAAAAGCAGGTGATTGAAATGACTAGTCCTCACTAAAAAAACAGGAATGCATGAACTCGCATGATGTGCTCACTCAACTCAAGAGGTATACCTGAAAAAAACACCTCTCCCTTCCTTATATAAACCTAAGCCTGCTCCTGGAAACCCTTCTAAATCTTCTTTGCTTGAGCTGCATCCCTCTGAGGAAGCCCAGTACCTGTACAGACAACCCCTCTGTCCATCAGCCACCGTCTCCCTTTCAACTAGATGATCTTTCAAGGTCCATTCCGACCCTTAAGATTTTGTGATTCGGTGATTGTGTGATTCCTCAACTCTCAGTGCAAACACTTTGGCTCACGTGGGGATGAACAAATGTTGCTAGACTATTTGGGAACAGGTATGGGTTATTTCCCAGCATAATTACTCTATGCTTTTCTCCAAGGTCTGTTCTGATATTGTTTGTTTTCTCCCATGGAAAGAAGCTTTCTCTGAATTAATTATCTAGTCAGGTTTGACCATTCCATATCTAGGCAATTTCTCATGCTTTTTTCTTACAGGCGATGAGCCAGCAGAAGGGTAAAATTCTCAGGGAAACAGAGGGGGAAAAAAAAAAAAAAAAGAAAGTCACAGTCCCTATTCTTTCCTTCCTGGCAGTATCTCCTGCTCCAGGTTCACACAAAATCAACAGTGTCTGAGCGTTGTGCTGGTCATTCCCTGACACCGCTGCTACCTGGGGCTGCAACAAGGCTCCTTTTTTCCTGGTATTTTCTCCTGTTATGACTTTGCACTTTATGACATTGTGTTCAGTGCTTCACTTTTAAATTCTCCCAGTAGGCTGGTTAAGCTCCCTGGGGAGTGAATGTCTGCTCACTATAGCCCACAGAAAGAGCAAAAGTGCATGGATGGGCTCGGGAGGGGAAGTTCTTCTTGTAATATGAATTCTAGATATTACTATTGAATCCTTACTTGTCTAGGCATTAAAATTGTCCACTTCACAAGTGAAATCCAAAGTAGAAAAATATGAAAAAAAAACAAATGTCAAATATTATTTCAGCAAACTCTGACAATTGGACATGTTTTGGGAAAAATCACCTTTATGAGGCTTCTTTGACCTTCAGACATGCATGATGAGATAGAAGACTGCGACAGAAGTATCTCACTTCTGCGTTTGAAAAGCCACATGATAGGAAATTATTAATTTCTATGAAAATCTTGCCTCATTTGGCAATCAGCAGGCTGAGATAAAAATTCAAATAGAAAAATAGACAATTATATACTACAAGCAATCTTTGCATAGTATGTACGTGGCACAATATTCAAAGAATTATGTCGTGTTTTCTCATCACACTGAGTTGGGGATGATGGAGATAAAGCAAATCAAGTAGCAACTATGCACTCTGGCATAGACTAGTTAAAATAATTTGCTTCTGTGCACTACAAAACACAAGCACTGAATAGAAAATTATATTAAAAATTTATATAGTATTTCCTTGCTGAGCTTTACATGCATTATAACCATATCATGAGATCTATTCTGATAACATTGTAATACAAAATAAGCAGGATGACTCATCTGGCACATAGAAAAGCAGAAAGCTTGTGGCGCTGTATGATTACTGCAGTGTTTATAAGTTGTTGCTTCCCATCACAAATGGAAACAATGTTTTCAGAATAAAAGCCAAGCACTGGAATGTAGGATGCAGTTTCCAGGGCCAGTGCTGTAGGTGGACTTCCACTAAAATATTCATGGTTTTGTTGTTTGCAGCTCCAATTAATTGCCATCCATAATGAATCTACTCTGTAGAATCCGACTCTTGTATAAACATGGGATTTATTGGACGTGCCCCCTTAATTTGTGTTGTGGGTTTTGTTTATTTGACAGTCAAGTAAAAAAAATAGCACCTGTCATACAGGAAAATCAATATTCTGAGTGCTGCGTCTGTTGTCTGATCACCTTCACACCCACCACAGAACTCCTACATCATTTAAAAACCAGTCATACTAATTTCATAATTCTAACAATGTCACTTACTGTTTACTCCCACAGCACAGGTGTTAATCTCACTATCAGGCCAAGGAGCTGTGCATAAGGTGGGGGAAGCCATGTGCCAGAGCTGGGGGAGCAGGGCTGCAGGCAGCTGGAAGGGGCCCTCAGAGATGAGTAGTAGACAGGAGAAGGGACTGGAGTCTAGGAAGGGCAGACTACTTCTGCTGAGATTGTCTGTTTGCAGCAGGATTATGCTCATTCCTGAAGACCAAACAAGTAATTCATTAGCTTTGGACAACACGCATAACTTACGGAGTGCTCAGACACCTCATCCCTTCCTGACTGCTTGCACAGATTGATAGCACATGGCTGGTATAATTAGGCAGAAATTTTGGAAATATTGATTAACAAAAAGGATATCTGTGTCAAAACATTTCCAGTGAAAAGTTCCTGCAATATCTAGTGGGGAGATGAAAGGAAAAAAAAAGCCAATTTGATTTTGCACAATTTTAAAATGCGATTTGACCTAGGTTCAACAAGCTGTTCTACTGTCAACTAGGAGGATAATAAGAGACACTACAGACACTTATATCAGCTGCTTGGATGGCCAGGGGCCAAAAGCGTGCCACCTACGAAGAGGGGCCAGTGCATCTAATGGCTGCCTACTACCACTTATAAAGGGCAGCCACAAAGCCAAACCCTCCTTGGTAGAGTCAGAGGCCATAGATGAAAGTTGCAATGTAGAGGTTTTAGGCAAGATGTTGGGGTAGATGGCTGGGCAAGGGGCACCTAAGGATCATGCAGCCCTCATTCCTCAGAGACTGACAAAATCATCCAAAGTCACAGTTGACCTGCTCTGGCAAAGATGGGACTTTGGTGGAGTAACCACCACAGGTCCTTTCCATACAATATTTCTATTATTCATGTTGCTGCTGTTAGTTCCAGATATATGAGTGTTCCAACTTATTCTGTTCTGAATAAGATGTAGCTCGCAACATGGAGTTTTATTTGCTGTCATCTTACTGATCACCTTGCTTTATTAGGGTCCCTTTACACCCAAGGACTGCAGCTTTGCCAGTCTAAATAACTCCATCATCTGCAAATGTGCCACATCAGTAACCATTCCCTCCCCCTCGCTGTCCATTAGCATGCCAGGCAGCAATGCTCCCTGCATGGAAATCTCTGGACAGCCTACTGTTAACCTTTTGCCACAGTCAAATGGCCATTTATTCCTACTCTGTGTTCTGGGACTTGGCTGAAGACATTTTGAAAGCCCCGATAAATTACGTGAGACGATGCTCCTTTGGGCCTGCTTGCTCAAGTGAAAAATAGGCTGGTATTTCCATGCAGAGCAATGACACTGCGCAGCAGAAGTGACAGCACTGCAGCTCTGGGGCAGGCTGTGAAAGCCCTTGGCACTGAAGGCTATGCTGCACTCCTCCCCCGCATTTCAAGAGCTGTTTGGGCATACTCCTTACTCTTCTATCACTATCTTTGTTCTTTATGCCACTGACTGGGAAAAGGAGTTAAAAACAAAGCTGTGTTAATAACACAGAGGAAAACACTCATTTAAGTGCTGTTTATATGCCTATGGAGACTATTCTTGGATATTCTCCATCAGCTACAGCTATATACAGTCACTAGGCAATGAAGACACTGAATAACTCCTAAATGATATTTATGCATAGGCCACATCTCTGGCCTGAATAGAGAATCTCTCTTTCTATACTGGGAAAGGGAAATGGAAGAAACGGGCTCCTTTATGGGCTCCTTGCCAGGCCTGGGGCAACTACTCAGGCCAAGTTCCTCAGAAGGCCTTTGGTGTCTAACACTGACTGAAACCATCTTAGAGTCAGGAACCTTGACATCTCCAGGAATCTTAGCCTTATCATGATGAAATTGTCCACCTGCCTGATATGAACACTTTCTCACAGGAAGTCTGAGAAAACCCAACAAGTACTGCAATGTGTTTTAATGCTGCAGGAGCAGAAGCCCATAGGGTAATTCAGGTTGTTCAGAGGATGGGCCCTCCCATTACAGAGGAACAGCATCACTGAGAACAGCAACCTCAGCAAAGACTGGTTCAAGCACACTTTCCAAAAGCTGTACAAGACTCTCCAACCATCCCTACCTTCACCTGACTCATACAAACCCCTCAGCTTCCAGCAATCCCCAGTGACCGCCAGGGCAATCTATGGGCCGAAGGGTGAGGGGTAACTGGGATGTAGCCACTTCTACCCCAGAACAGCAGGGAACAGGGGCTGCAACGTGCTGAATAAATGCCTTGCAATTAATTCTGTTACCAGCTTCAATCCCAAAGCTTGTTTATATCCATCATGGTCTAGTTATAAGAGAAGAAAAAGCAAACTTACAAAAACACATTCCAATTAAGTGCTCATAGCTCAAAGAGGTTTTGGCTCGTATTTTAGTTCTACTGAACTGTGAGAGAGCCAGTGGAAACCTTTTGAAGTAGTCAATTATTGTTATAAGAATTCAACTTATTTTCAAATTATTTATAAAACAGCAATTTCTAACTTCCCTGGATTCATTGAACCAAAGTCCTGTAATATGTCATATAATTAAACTAGTCATTAAGACTTTTACTGGATAGAAAAATCAAATCTCTGAGGCATCTGACCTTTTGGGCATTTCAGTCTTTCACACTTCAGTTACCCAGTTGTCTTAAAATTGTCTATTAGTAACTGCCTGACTTTATGGGCTTTCTGAGCAGTTTTTGAACGGCAAATTTAATATGAAATAAATCTAAAACTAATAGCTCCACTTCGTGTTTTTAATAACAGAGCCCTGAGAAATAATACAGCTATAATTCTGAGGTAGGTGTGCCTTGCCATTTTAATTAATCCCTCACTGATAGAAGTGTGACAAATACAGCATTTTCTTCTCATTTTCTGTAAACAATTGTGCTTAAGGGAGCCTTCGAGAAGATCAGTAGATTCTTCCAAATCATTACCACTATATTATATTTAAATGGATATGGATATGCATATGCATCTCAAAAAGAGGGGAATTCCTGAATTGCATTTGCAGACATGCCACAGTCTTTCTGCAACCTTTATTTTTGCTTTAGACAATGAAAGGTTTAACATATACGGTATACACGTCAGAAAGGATGAAAATCTCCCTGACCTCTGCCACGTACAAGCACTTTATGAACAACAAGCCCATGAATATTGATGGAAGTGATAGGCATGGACAGGATAGGCAACTATAGGAATTGGAGCAAAAAACAGAAAGACCAACTCAAGGACTGTCTGGACATAGCAAAGCACTGTAATGAACTCAGACATCCATTGAACACATATTTCTTTCCCTTGGGATCTACACTGGGTGTAGATGTTCAATGTTTACATTAAAAACCATTCAGATTTTGGCTTGACTCTTCATTAGGCGACAGAGCCATAGTGAGAGTAAAACCCTACACCTGGAGGAATTATTTGTCAGCACACTAAATTACAATTTCTAACGAGCTGTGACATCAAGATTTCTCCAGCTTAAAAATGCATCCAACAGGAAAGCCCTTTGCAACTTTCTGCCCTGAAAATGGCACGTACTCATGCCTGCACTGGGAGGGAGTGCTGCTACAGCTCCAAGGGAGCAAATCAAGCCTGCACAGGCCTTTTCAGTGACTGAGAGGAAAACACCCTCCAATTCTAAATACTATACCAATACAACCAATATAGAATACATCATGGTTCTAATTGGTGTTTCAAGGTTCTGGTCTCATGTAATTTCACGGTTTCTCACTATACTTTATGATCACCCACAACCAATCATCCATCTTAGAGGGTGAGGCAGGAGCAGAAGAATAAATAAGATTCTGGGCATGGAGTTTTGTTCACAGGGCTGTGAACATGCATCCAACTTCAGCACGATTAGCTGGAGAGCACAAACTCTTCTCCAGGCCAGCAGAGTATGAAATCTGTGGTTAGCAATGATCTGAGTGGCCACTTGATTGATTTTTGCTTTTCTGCACTGTTGCATAGTGACAGATCTAAATCTCAGCTTTTCTTAACCTGTCTCCCCAGCGCCTGCCTAACGAAGCAGAGGGAGTCAAGTGGGCACAGGAGACAAAAGGCTCAGTCACTGAAAGCTGAGCAGCTCTGGAGGCTTTCAGAAAGGTCAGCATGGTTGGGGCTGCCCTAGCTGGCAGCATTGGCTGCAATTAGAGGAGAGAGTGCCCAGTGCTTTGCAGCCCCAGCTACCATCACAAGCTCGTTATTTTACCAGATCCCAGTGTCAGGCCACAAGCATGGATTTAGGTGCCATTATTAAATTACATTTACATTGTCCTGGCTCATAACAAGTACTGTTTGTTTTGATGGCTGGAGAGATTAATGTTGCTGCCAGCTGACTGCTCTTGACATAATCATTTGTGGGAAATAACCAGAGGAAAACACTGTAATAAAGTAGCTATTTTCCACTTGATTTTAACAAACTTAAAAAGAACTCCAAAACTTGAAGGCATCACTGACTCTTACAGATGTTATTTATACATGTCTAGCTAGAGTAAATCAATATATATCTGTAAGTATTTAAAAGGAAAAAGATTGTTAAGAAAAATTATATGCAGAACCGTTAGTTTGATTTTTAAAAGAGCAAAAGGATGTTCTAGCATGGCAGACATGAACTACCTGAATAAAGAAGTGAGGTGAGATCATCTAGCTGAAAGCCTACAGTCAAAAATGCTGAAGTGAATAACAAGAATTTATTCTGAAATCTTGAATTCTTCAGTCTGATATGCAGGGAAAAAAAAGCAACCTTACTAACCATAGGACAAATACGAATCATCAGAGAGAGGCATCCTTAAAGCAGAAAAAGCCAAATGTAGGATAGGCAAGATTTTATTCTAGCAAGAAAAGATTGACTGATAACTACTAATAGTTTGAGGTATTGATGTTATTTCTGAGGACATTATTCCATTTTTTTCTAGCATATAGTGGACCATTGCTGTCACTTTTGTGGGTTTAGATTTTGCATTTGAGTTCTTCTGAAGCATCAGCCTTGTATAACTATGTGCCACAGAAGCAAAAGGCAGAGAAAGAGATAGAGAAGCAGAGAAGAGTTAGAGATCTTTGCAGATGTCTTCATCAAGGGAAAGAGGAACCTGCACCTTGTATCAAGTCTCACATCAAACATTTGTACACACTGGCCAAAGATGAGGTATTTCCTTCCAGTGGTTTAGGCCCATCAGGGAACAAAAGACCACGATTAGCCTCAAGTACCGAAGACTTAAGGATTGCTAAAGGGCAGGGAGAGCTTAATTGCCACTTAAGGTGCAGGACAAAACAGACCAGGCTACTCTGCTTGGGGAAGAAAACAGAAAATAATTTAATACCAACTAAAGCATAAAACCCCAAAACATAACCAAAACAAAACAACACAGAATGGTACAGAGATGAAGAGTCCGACCAGCCCTTTAAGACCACCTGCTCCCCACCCCTCTCCTCTTCCCGGGCTCAGAGCCCTGATCCCGGTGTTTTATACCTCCGTCCCCCCTGAACGGCCCAGGGGGGCAGGGAGTGGGGGTTTCAGTCAGTCCGTTCCTGGTGGCTTCTGCCGTTTGTCTCACCTCAGGGCAAGTGGGTTCCGCACCAGTCCTCCTTGCAAGTCCGTGAGGTACCACACACACATGGCAGCCCTGCACGGGCTGCACCGACGCACATTTGTCCCAAAGCCCTGCACGGGCTGCACCGATGCTCATTTGTCCCAAAAGTTGCTGCTCCTCTCTGCCTCTCGTGTGGGGCTGCTCTGCGGTGCACAGGCTCTCCAGCATGTCCTGTGCCATGACCGCCTCCCCCACACAGTCTCTGGCCCGTCCGGGCACACTCACATGAAGTTGCTGCTGCTGATCCATAGGTTGCAGGGGTACCGGCTGCACTCTCACCACGGCTTGCAGAGGGGTCTCTGGTCTGATGCTCCATCCTTCCTCCTTCTCCGACTGTGGGGTCCGCATGGTCATCTTCATCTTGTACCACCCTTACACCTCCTGCCTGGCACCTCAAATTCCCGTCCCTAAATAGTGATCGCAGAGGCGCCAGATTGGCCCAGCCGGGCCGGGGGGTGGGTCTGAACCCAGGAGTTGGAGGAGAGTCTAAAAAACTTTTACCGGGTCTTCACTGCAGCCCGCTCCTCCTGTTACCAAACAAAAGCAACTCCTTGCTAAACCAGGACAGGTGGAAAGAGAAAAACAAAGTACAAAAGGGAGAGATAGTTGGACTCCAGGTAAACTGAGAGATTAATTTAGCAATAGAAAAGCTGGAAGTGATTGCAGGGTAAGGTGAACTCCTGTGATCCAGCAGGATAAATCTCGAGGGGAAGAAAGTCAACTATAAAATCTGAAATATAAAAAAATTCAGGGTCTAATCACCAAATCTGAACAAGGAATGCAGAAGAAAAAATAAGGTGCCTTTTTACTCATTCCAGCTGTATTTTGCCAAGAGCTTATAGTTAGTAAAACACGCTTCCATTAGAGGAAAGCACAAAAATATGAATAGTAACATCATTAGTAGATGCACATTACTTCTGTGGAATACATCAAGATGAAAGAAAGAAATGCAGTTATTTGCCTCCATTTTTATCTACTACCAAGAGCCAGAACCTACATTTTTATCAGGCATATTTTAATGAGTTGCCAAATTCAAAATACTTCAAAGAAATGAAAAATAACTGCTACAGTGTAGAGCCATACCCTGTAAAGCACCTATTGCTTTCTCACCCACCCTAGCTCAGGGCTGCCCAGTGACAGTCCTCAGGAGGGGTGAGAAGTGGTATAGAACAGCTCATGTTCCTAAACATGCAATATGCAAGGTGAGAGTTCAGGGAGCAACTGCTGGAAGGCATACCCTGAATTTAATATTATCAGAATAGTTCCCTCTAAAATGCCACCCTTAACATCGTTTTTTCTCCAGGTTCAGCTTGCCACCGTGGAAGATGTTTTAATCACCTTATTAATTTTCATATGTTTCTCATCAGTCTCAGCTGTATGTCTTAGCAGGTAATCAAGCATCTCCAAAACACAGCTAGGAATATCCGTTCCCCATTTCACCTTTTCTTTCTGACTCCACATTTCCCTGTCCCAATCCCTCTCTGTGCGCTTCTTAGCAAAATGGAAAAATAGTGAGGAGTGCTGAACTGACATTGTTAGCAGAATCTGGAAGTTACAGGGTCATTATCTGAGTTACTAAACCAGCTAAATTGTAGTTGTTTGACCTGATCATAAAGTACACTCTGCAATGAAAAATAAGACATGCTTTACAAAATGCCAGTCATTGCTCCGTGTAAAGTTCTTGATGGATTAAAGACTTTGTTGTGCTATCCTCCACTTTGCTTTTCAAACTTAATACTCCATGTTCCTTTTTCTGAGCAACTGGTTTCAGTAAGACTTTCACAACATCAAGCATTCTATGTCTTTAATTTTGCCAGGCTCCTCTGAGATCTGCAAGGAGGAAGCCCTTCCACTTCTGATTTAGCAAAGGCATGTTGATTTTTCTTCTCATAAGCTTTTGCTCCAAGGCCTAAGAGAGTTCTGAGTGAGACCATCTGTTGCTGTATACACCAGTTTGGTTTTGCCTTACTATAAAAAAAAAGTAATTTTGTGATGCTCGGTTTTGGCCTCAAGAGAAAGAGAGCTGCTGAGTACGAAACACGTGGAAAAAAGATTTTTCTGGAGAGAGAGCAGGTTAAATTATTACCCTATAGTAGCATAGAAAGTAGGGGGAATTGGTCTGGTGTCATTGCAGTGGCAGGCAGCGCTGTGGATAGCAGGGCAGGAGGGAGCCAGGCTCATCCCATGGAATGCCCTCCCCAGGGGCAGGTAAGGGAATTTCTGTTTCATTTCTGCATCCAGAAAGCCACGACCAGGACAGGCTCTAAGAGGCAACCATGCTCAAGTCAAGCCCTTGCAGGGTAGGGAAAGCTCACACTGGATAGAGGCAACCTGGGCATCTGAACTGGGCAAGAGAAAGAAATCCTTCAAGAAATCCTCCAGCAAATCCCTCAGAAAGATGCAGCTGTCAAACAAAAGAATCAAGGCGATAGCAGTTTTCTCACCAGTTTTCTCCTTCACATTAGTATCTGTCACCTTTCTGTACCGCATGTTTGATGATGAAAGCACCCTATATGTTAATAAAACATTTGACTATAGCCAGCTGAGCTTTTATCTACTTGCCCTTCCATCAAACTCATCTCCCTTCATTCCCTTAACCACTGAAATCTTGCATCTTTCAGGATGCCCTTTTACCAAATCAGTGCTTATTTATCCTTAAGATAAATAACACACTTATCTAACCAGGTCCCCAGCTGCTGTTTGTGTTTCACCTGAAACACATATCAACTTAATCAAGTTCTTCTGAGGAATTTGTACAAAATTACCCTGATGTAGGCCTAGCTGTATTAGCTTTTATCTAATAAACTCCTGCCCTTTCACTTATTTATTTCCCTATATAAATAGACTATCCTGATCTCATTTTTTATATTTGTCCTCATATAAAGACAAATCACAAGGCATCACATATAATGTTGTCCCTATTGAGATGCAGGATCAAACATAGCAATCCATTTGCTATCAAAATCACATATTTATAAAAGATCTTACTGCAAGTCTTTACTGCTTTAGCAAAGGCATTTGACAGAGCTTGTCTGCCAAAAAAAGTCCTTGTGGGGCTATGAGAAATGCCTAATTTCATGTATGTTAAAATGTGCCCTTGTGAGATAACTGGGTTGCTTCACAGGAGACCGTCACCGAACAGTACAACAGATTTTTTTCTAAAGCAATTCGAATGTGACACACAGCTAAAGCAAAAATATGATCAAAAAGCTCTTTGAATCTGACAAAAATTAGAGTCATTATAAGTACAGGCATGAGCAGCAGGGGGGCAATATGTGCAGTCTGGAATTACATGGTGCATCCAAGAGCACTGTGTTTTCGCATGATACGAGCTGTTGACAGTGATTAACAATCCTACTGAGATCCATCACACACGCAAGTGGCTTTTCATGAGAGCTGCCCACGAACAGAAGGCTGGAGGGACTGAAACAACCACAGCTCGGTTGCTGTGTTTGGATGCAACTGGTTGCTCTTTTGCTGGCTTTTGATGTGCAGAAAAATACTACAGTGGTGATTTAACTGCTTATTTGTGGCTCAATTTGTGCAGACACAGTTTCCTTTGAAGGAGCGTGAGGAGCAAGCAGGCAGCATAGGCTGCGCTGATCTAGAGGCTCAGTGCAAAGCACTCACTAGTACTGGGACAGACAGCAGGACAAAGGGGCTGGGAGACCCCCAGGGTGCTAGGTCAGAACATATAAAAATAGGTCTAATAAAGATGCGTTCAGAAAGTAAAGGTTCTCTCGAAGGACTCACAAGCTATAGGGAGAAACTCAGAATTGCAGGATATCTGAAGGTTTTCCTTCTCCTCTGCTTCCTTTTTTCTTCTTGTGATTTAGTTTTTCCTCATTCTTTCTCTGCACATAGTGCCACCCACTTTTCATCTTGCTAATCTCCAGTTTTGCTTTGTTTTGAAGGAAATAAACCTCTTTCAGATACTGCTTACCATTCCTTTTCCCAACAATTTCAGACTCAGGTGCCTTTGTGGCAGGACCTACTGGCACAGCCTCCCTTGAGACAGGGGTGGGATCAAGTCAACACACCTGAGAGAGCAGCAACATCCCAGCATACAAAGAAACACAGTGGAGGGTTAGAAACCACTGATCACAGCTGGGAGCTGCCTTCTCATACGGTAGGAGGAGGCCTTGGCCCATCATCCTATTGGAAGCATAAATCAGAGATTCATATAATCATTTTGGTTGGAAAAGCCCTTTAAGCTCATGGAGACCAATCGTTTCCCTCAGCCTGCCAAGTTCACCGCTAACCTATGGCCCTCAGCAATTCAGCTCCACAGCTTTGCAATAGCTCCAGGGATAGGGACTCCCTCACCCCCCTGGGCAGCCTTTTCTTTCAAGTGAACACTGAAAAAACAGGCAGCAGCTCTCAGGTCAGGTAATAAAGCACTTTGAATCCCCTGTACTAACTGAGCTCTTAACAAGTTGGGATCTGCAGATAACTGCTGACATTCAAAATTTTACCTTGTGTTGTTAAAACTCACTTAATTTCTAGTGAAAAACTGCTGATAACAAACACACAGGCTGGGCTAGTTTGCAATGAGCAGCTCTTACCAGACTGTGACTTTCCCTCTGCTTTCCTCCATTGCTCCCAGCTACGCCCAGCTGAGTACACACAGGTTCATGCTCCAAAAACTGCCAGGTTTAATCAAAAGAAGGAGTTCTAACCTGGCTGAGGGTGTGAAGGGAAAAGTTTAAATACTGTATTGTTTTTTTCTGTTGTTTTTTTGGTTGGTTTTTTTTTTTTCAAGATATATCAGGGAAGTTGCCAGAAATGGCAATTATTTCTTTGTGCTGATAAACTCTCATCACTACAGCAAAAGGGAAGGGGCTAGTGACATCTTTTGTTACTCCCAGACAACAAGGCAGTGTCCAGAGAGCTTCAGCTGGGTGCAGGGCAGTGCCTGGGAAAAATCCCTTCATATACTGGCACTGCAGCAGCGTTTCTGGCAACGCGAGCTCAGTGCCATACAGCCTGATCACTGTGGGGAAACCAGTCTCCCTCCTTGCAACATGCTGTAGTGCCAGTGCAACACTACAAAATGCTTTTTCATACCCTAATGCCCTGATGAAGAACCTGTGCAGCACAGGAGTGTGGTTTTTTGTATGTTCAAAGTATACTTTCAGCACCAGCTGTGCCCTTACCTCCCTCCCACCCTCCCTTCCTGCCTCACAGATTAGATTGCATGTGGTGCTAAACCAGAAATGAAGCAGATGCTTCTTCCGAGCATCTATTGACATCCCTAAGGGTTTCTGTCACCCTTTCACACTCTTCACTGATGTATACATAGGAAATGGGGGGTGGGGGGGGGGAAACCCTCAGCAGAGATTGTAAGCCCCTGTGGTTGAGCCATGGCATTGTCCGTCACACTGGTAAAGACACCCAGAAATGCAGAGCTATTAGGGAACAGAGTTACTCCTCATGCCTGTCAGCTGAAGGTAGTATTTGGTTTCCCTGTGAGATGCAGCAATGTTGTGGAGAAAGCTGCAAGCTTGGATATTTCTGGGAGAAAGGACTTCCATATCCTGCATTATATATATTATTTTCTTCCTTTAAAATGTCTCAAAAAGGTCAGGCTAATGATGTTTACTATCAAGTATTTAATGTTAACGCTTCCCCTCTCACTGGATAGTGCTGAAGACTGGAGAGGTGCCTTTTGTTTGTTTTCCAGTTTGGCAAATTGTACTAAATCAAGATAGGTTCAACATGTGCTATTTAAAAACACTGACATTTGCTGTTATTTTACTGGGAAATGCAAATACTTTTTTTCCTAATGGCTGTTTTCTGAAGCCTTCAATAGGAAATACATTTTAATGCTTTTTTGATAGTTGACTGTTTTTAACAAACCCCAATCAGCCCTACACCTCACTCACAGTGCCCTGCATCGATGCTTGACACAAGGCAGCTGGCTTCAAAATGGTTAATGAAACAGCTCCATGAAAAAGGCTAAGCTATTAGTGGAGTAATTAAGGTTTTTTCTTACTACAGATAAGACTGCAAGCAGGAATAATTAAACTAAACCTCATAACCCCTTGGATTCAGGATTGTTAATAGCAAGGTGTTAATGAAAGTGTGCAGGTCTGGAGTGGGATGGGGAAGCTCTGTGAGCTCAGGGGGCAGTTTCTTGAGCAACGAGGCATTTAGAACATTTCAGAGCAGCAGCATGCAGATGGCATGGGGAAGGTGCATCCTGATCCTATTTACTGTCAAATTATGCCAAGCTGTATGATGTCTGCCCATTAGAGATGCTTCGAGCTTGAAACATGAACTGACATTACCTGAAAAAAAAAATTAAATCACTTTTGATGCTGGCATGGGGTTTTTGCCAGGCAGGGTGCCCCTGCTAGAGTGTGTCCAGAGCGAGGCACTGGAGCTGGGGAAAGGGATGGAGCACAAGTCTGATGGGGAGTGACTGAGGGCCCTGGGGGTATTCAGCCTGGAGAAAAGGAGGCATGATCACTCTCTGCAATTCCCTGACCAGAGTCTGTAGCAAGTAGCGAATGGCAGAATAAGAGGGAACAACCTCAAGGTGCCCCAGGGGAGGTTTAGGCTGGAGATGAGGAAGAACTTTTTCCCTGAGAGGGTTGCCAGCCCCTGTCCCAGGCTGCCCAGGGAGGTGGTGGAGTCCCCATTCCTGGAGCTTTTGCAAAGCCACATAGCTGAGTGCTTAGGGATGTGGCTTGACATTATGAAGTGAGGGATTGCACTTGATCTTAAAGGTCTTTTCTGGCCAAAATTATTCTAAGATTATATGCTCCCTGGGTGGGAAAAGCTGGGGCCAGCCTGGGGTGGGAGAGAGGAGCAAATCCTGGGTCTCATTAGCTGTTTCATTACTGACACCTAAAGAAGTAAAGCATTCCTGCCTGAGCACATTTCCTGTGCCTTGGGAATAGTCAATGTGCTGCTGCCTGGGTACTGCAGGTGGGCAGTCACTGCTGCACTTTGCAACACACCAGGGCTGTGTCCTTAATGCCATCGCACTGTACCACGTTTGCAAATCCAATGCACGAAGTCTAGCTTTATCCCAGGGAAAGGACACATTCATACCAGTTCCACCTGCCAACAAAATGAGGTGCAACTCCTCCTTCTGCTGCAAAAGTCCTGGCATTGTGGTGCCAGGTGAGTGGATGGATCACCTTAAGGCAAACATAGACAAAGCTGTGCTAGAGATGACTGCTGGCCACAAGGGGAAGAGACAGGAAAAGCAAGACAGAAAGACTGCCTGCTGAAAAATTATGGTCAAGAGAATTATCTCAGGGTGCATGTGAGCAATCTCAGAGAAGCAGAGGAAAATGCAATTGAGTTTATTAAGGACTGATATTGATGGTATAAACACAAACTCTTCCAGTATAAAGGAAGAACAGAGTGCCACCTGCCTAAATCATGAGTGATGCACAGGCACAAGGTGGAAGCACAGAGAAAGCAGAAAGTAGTCAAAGTGGTACTGAGGGTGAGCACTGAGGGTGAAAAAAAAATGGTGTGGGAATGCAGGGAGAAAATCATGAGAGCCAAGACCCTTTGGGAGGTAAACCCAGCCAGGGCAATCAGAGCACCAAGCAAGTGTTCTGAGAACAGACCTACAGCAAGAGAGTGACCAGAAAGGTGATGAACAAACAGAGAGGAAAGATTATATTAAGTAGTACTGAAAAGCCACACTGCTTAATTTTTTGCCACCGTTCTGCTTCACTATTCAGTAAAAGGACAATTGCAATCAGCCACGTAATGTGATTAGCACCATTGACATATGGGTAATAGCTCAGGCTGTGACAGAAAAGAGCAGGGTAAAGTTACATGTTTGCAGATTAATTGAGCCTACTGAAAGTCTCTTGAAGTTCTTAGAGAAGTGGAGTAATTTCAGAAATGCCTGCTGCTATGTCTGAGAAAATTTAGGAGGAACAATGAGACTGAAAGACTCAGAAAGGGCAAACTATTTCTTATCTTCCACTTCCTATTCAATGCTCCTTGTGTAGTTTCAGTTCCTGGAAACAAATAATCAAACTACGTATTTATAAATCCCCAGAAGATCCTGAGGAGATGAGTTACAAGAATGCTTTTGTCTAGCATGATTGATGGCAACTCCAACGTCCGTCTTTCTCTGACCAAGGATGCTGTGCCTCAGGGTATAAGGGAACTGGCTGGGGACAGAGGAATTTCAGATCTCCCAGAATTCAGTGCAATGAATCTGTTAACACTCTTTCCCATGGTAAGAACAGCTGAGAAACATACTCTTAACAAACCACATAAAAGCACGGTCTGTTACCGTTACCCAAAAAGCAGATCAGAAAAGAGAAGACTGAGCTGGGGGCATCCCATGGGGTTTCCCATAGCCTGGTGCTGCTCAGACGTCTGGCTGATGAGAGATAGAGAATGTTTATCACATTTGCAGGTGATTCCTAACTGGAAAGGGGAGCAGACATGCTGGAAATCAAGATCAGACTTTAAGGTGGTTCTACCACATAAGAGAATTTAAATGAAAATCAAGATGAAATCAAAGAACTAGTAATTCTGCATAGATGAAGGAAAAGTAGCAGGGCAGAGATTTACAGAGAAGGATCTTGGGGATACATGCAATTGCAATCTGAGTCAACAGTATCACTCGAGTACATACAAGGAAAGCAGCAGTGGAATTCACAACCAACAGCAAGCCCCACAAGGTGCATGATTTTTTTCTTGACATGATATTTCCAAAGAAGACATGGTCAAAATGAGAACAACGGATGACTGGATGAACAAAAAACTTGGTCTATGACAAAAGACCAAATGAAGTGGTGTTATTTAATTAGAGAGAGAGGAAGGAAACAAAGGGAAGCACGGTGACAGTTTCCACATACATAATAAAGCGTGAGAAGAAAATCAACGCACAGGTTCCTACGAGAGGATCTGGAGTCTCCACTGGACACACCCAGGGCAGTAGGCCTCAGGTGGCCTGGCCAGAGCAGAGGATGGATACAGAGGGCTCCAGAGCTGCCTCCTGCCTCAGGGGTTTGGGAAACAAACTGTTCCCTGGGGGCAGGCATAGGTAAGACAGCAAATAACAGAAAATACTGCCACAAAGAAAATCTAGGTTAAATACTACAAAAAACATTGTAAAAAGAAGAATACTAAAGCACTATCAAAGTTGGGGTTTCTTTGGAAAACTTATGGAAGCTCCTTTTCCCCCTCATTCCCCAAGAACAACTAAGAACACCACTGAGATACAGGTTATCAGGCTTTTCGTTGGGCCAATGGATCAGATTATCTGCAAGAACTTAGCCTTATTTTCTTAGATTAGATTTTGGAGCTCTCTGAGTTCAAGAACTCATAATGCAACACAAGTAGGCAAGGAGTGAGAAATAGGCAGGGAAGATGAGGACAGAAAAAAATGAACAACCAACCAACCTGAAACCTCCTGCCATTTAATGTCACATTCCTAGCTAATTCTCTCTAGGAGAGGGATGTGCTGTAATATAACCACAAAAGAAGAAAAATACGTTTACAGCCTGAAAATGAAATTCATGGCAGGGAAGAGGAAATGGAAGGCACATATGTTCCATAACTAGCTACTAAGCTTTCCAAGACCAGTTAGCAATGAAACAGCACGTGTGAAAAAACACTATAAAGAAAATTTTCCAAAGAAGCTTGATTTAGCAATGTCATGTACATTACATTAACAACAATTAGTTCAATGGCAAAACACAGCAATTCTTTACAGGGAAGAATACCTGTTTCATTAATACCCTCCAGCTGGGGTTTCTTGCTGGGGTACAAATGCAGCACTATTATATTTTCTCGTTATTCACAAGTTTGCACTCAGCTCTCAGAGCTGCAGCAGCTCCATGTCTCAGCTTCACCCCACCACTCCCTGCAAACAATTAACACCTTTGAAATTAAATCAATGCCAGGTGGCAAAACTTATTACTGCATACGAGAGCAGGAAAGGAGATTTCACTGCCAGCACTGTAACTGCATTGGCACCTGCTTTTAGACTCAGGTTCATTTGCCCTATACACAAAATCCCAACCAACTTGCAGCCATCATTAAAACATCAGAGATTTGGAACAACCCATTATATGTTGCAATGGGAATGATTCAAAAAATCAGATCTCAGGAACAAACCCAATCCTCTTCTTGTCTTCCTTTTTTTGTCCCTGGATGTTTATCGATTTATCCATCCCATTAGTTGTAAAAGCAGCTTTCTTTATCTATATGACAGGAAGATTGAGAATATGATGTCTATAAAGGGTTTTAAGGTTCAGGGGTTTTTTTTTTTGTAACAGAAAGGTATTATCAAACCAAGAATGGCAACATTAACATCTTGCAAGATTAAAAGCAGCTCTAGTTGAAAAGTGCCTACTTAAATGCTTCTTTGACAGGAAATCTGCTTTTCCTTCATGCCGGAGTTTTTACAAGAAGACAGATTTTACCACAATATTATTTCTTCCCTGGGGGTAAGCTCTGTAAATTGCCAGGCTCAGCAGGAAGGTTTTTTATCAGGGTGCTTCTGCCCAGGTGAGGTCTGGGATGGGTGTTTGGTATGTCTCTTCACCTCACCCTCCAGCAGGTGCGAGGGGGTAGGTGTACATGCAGTGGCATGGAGAGAAAGACAAGAGAGGGATGGGATGGGATGGGATGAGATGAGATGGGATGGGAGACACAGCTCTGCCTGGTGTGCCAGGACTGCAGGATGCACCCACTGCTGGAGAATGTCCCCAGGGGTTAACTCCAAACACTTGGATATCGGGAGCTCTGCCAGAACTTTCCAGCCTATGAAAAGTTTCACTAATTTTGGTGTGTTGCACTTGGTCTGAGCCTGGGTTTTCTCTCCCAGCCTCACATCTCCTGCTGTATGGACCTGGCTGGACTGAGTCAGCGCTAACTGAAAGCTGTGTTTTTTTTCCCATGCACAGCAAGAGCAAACAGCAAGGTCCAGACATCTCCGCTGGGAATTATAGCTGACAATACAAAACTGAGCTTTAAATTGCCAGCTCCTACTCAGCGCAGATGTTTGCTACCACTTCTTAAGAGCCATAGAGCTGAAGCCTAGACAGTACCATTAAATCCTTCTCATCTGCCCCTGCCTGCCACAGAAAAATAGATTTCATACATTTATTCCCCAGTCTCAGTGCAGTACACAGGCAAACCATAGCCCCTGTGCTCAGCTTTGGAACCATCACTAACACTTCTCTGGGCTTTGCTCACTCTGTAGTTTTCTGTTTCTGACCCCGTGAGTCAGCAGCACATCCCTCAGGTACACATATTACACACGGCAGAGGTGCCCAAACCCCATCTGTGGCAAAGGGATGGGCTGGCAGGAGACAGGGATGGCTGTGGGAGGAGCAGGTTATTGGGGCTGCAGCAGAATGCTAGAGCAGCCACTCTGTCTCCCAGTACTCAATGGCCAGATCCAGGGGCTCTGAAGTGAAGGATCTTCTCTGTATGCACTTAGTGCCTAGAAAGAGGTTCTCTTGACAAGTCCATAACCTGATGCTGATTCTCCATCCATCAGAAGACAGCAAAGTAGTTACAGCAAAAGCATCCTTTAGACTGCACATCCACCTCTTTCTCTTAAAAGGACCTCTGGGACAAGGAGCAAACTCACTGCTCAGAGGTCCTATCCATCACTAGCTCTTAGGCTGCTGTTTGCAACAGATGCTATTTTGAGATGAGGATATCTGTCCTTTGCAAACAGGGCTGAGTGCTCAGGAGGACATTTCAGCTTTATAGTGGCTTTAACACCAGCAGCAACCCACCAGGCTGGAGAGATGTCAGCAAAGGGTACAAGGTGAGTCAGGTCAAAGTCTGAATATCTCCAAAAGCTCCTTTCAGGGATCTGGCACTGACTCCTATCTTGGCACCTTTTGGGAGCACTAATTTCTGATTTCAAAGGGAGCTGTGACTGCAGAGCGCAACAATGAAGGCTTCTGCACTCTTTCCCCAGCATGTGCCCCTTGGCACAAGTGATAAAAGGGTGACTTAGCTACAGGAACAAGGGTTGCAGAAATAAACCATCCCTAGTCTATCATCTGAACCTGAACAGATGTACTCTATACATTAAACAGAGGATAATATAGGGACGGAGAGTAATTTCACAA
Source organism: Urocolius indicus (assembly GCA_013401255.1). Lineage (NCBI taxonomy): Eukaryota > Metazoa > Chordata > Aves > Coliiformes > Coliidae > Urocolius > Urocolius indicus. Next base: position 40,090 of record WBNH01000708.1, read on the forward strand.
TCATAATTCAATCAGAGGAATGTTGTAATGTAATAAATTGGATGAATGATGGCCCTCTCCATAATATATTTCAGAATTTCTGTCTACTTTACAATGTATGAATACCTACTTAATGATTCCATGGAATTTAAATTACACTGCAGAATGGAAGGATGGCACACCTGTGGGAAGCAGGGTCTGGCCACTTAGCCCCTGCTTTTGGTGCTCTGAGGCAGAGCCAAAGGCTGTTGCTCTGACAGGTTGCTCCCCAGCTGCAGCAAATCAGTTCTTCTCAGAGGGTGTCCTGCACTCACCTCCACCCTGTCAGATGCCTTCACACACCTCTCCTGGGGTCGTCTGGAGCATGACACAACCTGGCCGTGCAGTCCTTCTCTTCATACAATCATAGAATTATTTTAGTTGGAAAAGACCTTTATGCTCTTAGAGTCCAACCCCTGCCCTCACACTGCCCAGCACATCACTCACCCATGGCCCTCAGCACCTCAGCTCCACAGCTCTGCAATAGCTCCAGGGATGGGGACTCCCCACCTCCCTGGGCAGCCTGGCACAGGGGCTGACAACCCTCTCGGGGAAAAAGTTCTTCCCCACCTCCGATCTAAACCTCCCTGGGGCAACTTGAGGCCATTTCCTCTTGTCCTGTCATTCACTACTGGGGAGCAGAGATCAACTCCCACCTCACTACAGACTCCTGTCAGTGAGTTGCAGAGTGACCATGTCCCCCCTCACTCTCCTCTTCTCCAGGCTGAAGACCCCTAGGGTCCTCAGCCGCTCATCAGACTTGTGTTCCAGACCTTTCCCCAGCTCCTCAGCAGCTATATCTTTTTTTTCTTTTCTGGGGCCTCTGTATTTTTTCAGCTTGCATCTTATTCATATTTTCTTTTCTATTTGTTTCCCTCCTTGCAGCTCCCCTTGTTCAGCGTGACATTATGGAGTTACTATGGAACCGCCGATCTGAGATACACGTGCGTACCATTTAAGAACCATGCACCTCCCCCTCGCCGTATGTCAGGGTGTCATAAGAACATACAAAGCGCTTGCATCGCAGAAGTTAGAGATTCCTGACACAACCTTTGTCACAACTCTTGATAAACATTGTTTAAATTCTTTCAGCTGATGATTGGTGAGGAATTTTGCACCTAGAAGGAAGCTGTTATCCATGCTCACTACCAGTCATGATCTGGACCAGACAGAGAAGATCGGAAGTCTTTTAAACAACCGTTTATTTCCATGGGAAAACAAGGATTCATGGAATCAGAAGTATTAGAGTCCATAAATTATTTCAGCAAAGCTGGTTTGTTTTTTTTTTTTTAATTGAAAAAGATGCTTTAAAGTTTGAAAATACCATTTTGAGCCTATAAATCCCTAAATTTCATTTTTATTGTGTTTGGAAGGCAAATATAAAGGGCAGAGCCACAGTGACCTACTTCTGATGCCAGTGTGAGAGCTGATATTCACCTTCCAAGTTCTCCATGATAAGCCTTTCAGATCTGTGCCCCGTCCAGATATATGGTTTTCTAGGATTGCAATTTTGTGTCCCTACCAGTGTGATGCACCAATCAGAGCCACAGGAAAATGGGAGGTTCTGCCATTGGCAGAAAGGAAAAGGGAAAGTTTTCCTAAGAACCAGCTGCACTACCCATCAGCCAGGGGCATGCTGAGCACCTGAGAAGGGCTCAGAAATTTGTGCTCTAAAACTGATGGAAATAGCCTTATCAGCAAAAATCAGGAATGTTTAGCCCAGTCCAGCCCTTCCTATCTCACTCCACTCCATCGCTTAATATGCCTCAGTTCACCAGGGGAAAGAAAATGTCCAGAAGCATCCCCTCCACAATGGTCACAGCCTCCCTCCCAGATTTCCAGAACAGCTTTGTGTTCCTCTTGCTCTGACCCCAGGTGTTCTCCTGGATGCCCAGGGAGGACCTGCCCCATACCCTCCCACCAGGTTTGGCAGAGGATTGCATCCTAAGTGTGAGCAAGACCAGACTCCACCTTTCCCACCCGCCCCCCCGTACTTTCCACAAATCTCCTTTCAGAGCTGTCGGTTTTCACCAGCTTTTCAGCATGTCTCATCGCTGTCAGAACGTTAACCATATCCAAAGGAGCCTCCCTCTGCTCATACTGGACACTCCTGAGAAGCTTTCATGAAAAGCTATCACTTATTTTGCTGGGTGGGTTCCTTTTGGCCATTTTTTTCCAGTTTAGTGATCTAAATAGCTCACAGTAGGCCCTGACAAGCACCAGAGCTGACAGAAGGTGAACAACAATAGAACATGGTTAAAAGCTGGGGGAGAAAGGGAAATGGCAAACCTTTTGTTTTAGGAGATATAAGTTAGGAGATTACCCTGAGCATCTGGAAAGCCATGCCCTGACCTGGAGACAGCTCTGCCCTATGCCTGAGTTGTGAGGCTGTGCAAAACGGGTGTCAGGAAGCATTACCTTGGAGGGCAAAGAGCCAGGAGCACAGGATTGGGTTTTTCACTGAGATAATTTTGCCTTTTCTGTATTAGTTTTCTTTTGGCTTCAAAAAAGTAAGGCTTCAGAAAAGTAGTTTCTGCCCAACTCTGAGCTTTTCTTCTTTTAAAAGATGAATAAACTAGCAGAAAAATAACGCTATTTGAATTACTTTTATTTACAAAAACCTTTGCTTTTAAGGGAAACCACATGAGAAGTCACACTTCAGATTTCTTGGAACTTTCTGTGTCTTTCAAAATGGCTCAAAAGGGAGTGATGACTACTGATTTGGTAGGAAAGAAACCTGTGTTTCTGCTCCTCTAGAATCATAGAATTGTTTCAGTTGGAAAAGATCCTTAAGGTCATGAAGTCCAAGCACTCCCCTTACACTGCCAAGCTCACCACTAGACTATGTTCTTCAGCACCTTATCTATGAGTTTTTTAAATATGTCCAGGGATGGGGACACTCCGTCACCTCCCTGGGCAGCCCATTCCAATGCTTAACCCTCTGGGTGAAAAAGTTCTTCCTAATGTCCAATCTAAACCTGTCCTCAAGTAACTTGAGCCCATTTCCTCTTGTCCTATCATTCCTTACTGGGGAGAAGAAACTGATCCCCACATCACTACAAACTTTCTACTTCAAACTTGCTTCAAATATCAGAAATCTTGTGGTGACAGCATCATGTCTGCATTGGCCATGGAAGGAGAAGAGATGAAGGGCTAACAAAAACGTTGTGTTTCTGCAGGGCAGGGAGAATATTTTGTGCCCAGTACCATTGTCATGGTGCCAGGTGGTTTACAGTGGGAGAGGCAGAAAAACTTTGCAAGAGCAGTGAAAGCAATGAATCTTTACATGGAGAGCTCGGGTCTCTGTGCTGCAGCCATAGCAACAGGTTTGCTAACAGAGAAAAGCCTGGAGACAATAATGTATTCAGAAAGTCACAGGCAGCAGATCTTCCCACCCAGTTATCTCCCCAGGATTCGCATGCCGAGTTCTTTGCCTTCCAGTTTTGCTGTACAATTAATACTACAGGGGTGGAGAGAGGAGGGTGGGTAGTAGACGGGATTTGCTGGATATAAAGTTCTCTGAATTTCTAGTGGTTTGAAGAGGTATTAAATATAGCTTTTCAATACAATATATTTTGATGAAAACAGATTTTTCTCACATAATCTACCAATAAAATCCAGCCCAATATATTACATTTTACACAGCCAAAATATATAGATATTCTATTCCTATTAACTGAAAAGTTTTGGATCTCCTTTTGAGACTTACTGATGACTCTTATGAGTAATTCTATGTTGGGAACCTGCAGCATCTCCCAAGGGATGTAAAAATGGCCCTGGGTTGTCAGACTGTGGCCAATTCTCTTTTCAAGGAATATGAGTATATGGGGCCTGATCAGGGATTCCAGGTGGGTGTCAGCTGGGCTGGACTGTCCCAATATGTTTTTCACCTTTTTAACCCCAGTAGGGAGTTTACCAAGAGCAGAGTTTAGGAAGTGCCACACAGAAACCACCATTACAAATAGAAAAGTGGTGCTGGACAAAATGACCTCTGAACTGAGGACTGTCCCCAGACATCAGGGCTTTCACAACTGTATGAGTACTGAAAGACCCACAAATCAGAAAATTGTAATTAATGGAGTAGGGAGTGACTGTATGATGAAAGGCTGAGGGAGCTGCGGCTCTTGAGCTCGAAGAGGAGACTGAGGGCTGATTTCATTGTTTACAAATACATAAAGGGTGAGTATCAGGAGGATGAAGCCAGGCTCTTCTCAATGATGTCCAACGATAGGACAAGGGGCAATGGGTACAAGCTGGAACACAAGAGGTTCCAAAGACACATAATGAAAAACTTCACTGTGAGGGTGAAGAAGCTACTCTAGGTGGCCCTGCTCTGGTAGAGGGATTGGACTAGATGGTCTTTCAAGGTCCCTTCCAACCCTTATGATTCTGTGACTGTGGACATACTACGTGCTGGACTGCAAGAGATGGCAGAGGTTGCCTCAAACCTCACCTTGTCCTGAGGACCATCTTTACTGCTCCTCTCAGCGCTCACAGGCCTGCAGGCAGCTACCAGGGCTGCCCCTAAGCTGAGGATCCCTGGGAGGTTCATGCTCTCCAGATATGATACACCAGGTACCCCAGGGGAACATGGCACCCAACTCACACTCTGGCACCTGTATCCTTGGCAGTATGAAGTGAGTGATTAGATTCAATTATCTTAAAGGTCTTTTCTAACCAAACAATTATATGACTCTGTGATCCCTAACCAAGCTGTGCACCAGCACCTTCCTGCCTCTCCATCCCAGCAGGCTAAAGAAAAGACAGCTTCCCCACTCTATTTCCTTCATTTGCAGAGTTTCTTTTCCCCAGTAGCAGTGAGAAGAGCTGGGGAAAGAAAGCCTGCTTCCAACAGCCCCCATTTGGATAACAGCCTTTCCTATTCTCTCTCCCCTGTTCAGCAAAATCACACCCGCCCTGTCATGCTCTCCTCCCTACCAGTGTTAACCAGTTTATATTCACACACTGGGACCTGGCATAATTTGCATTAGTTCAAATGAAAGAGCTGTGTTTAGCACCATATTTTCAATTAACTCACATGAAAGTTGGAGATGCAAACAAGAGTGAAGGAGAAATTAGCTATGGAATAGGAGCTGTTTAATCTGCAGAGGTTGAGTACAAAGCAGGAGAAGGGCACGCTGAAATCCTTTTGCAAAGGAATGACAGTGTTTGCTCTGTTCTTCCAAACACTTTGTGGTAAACGCTAAAAGTAGCATGCCAGCAAAAGGGAAAGAAATTAATGGCTATTGTTTCATATAAATGGGTAATTGAGAAGGAAATAACTCAAACCTAGTAGCTAAATTTAATTTGAGGATATACAAATCTACAACTAATAATGCACACTGGAAAATATATGGCATGATTAAATGAGATATCTGATGTCAGGAAAGAAATCTTTACTGAAGATTTGTTGGAAGAGGGCATGTATCCCTGTGTGGCTTTGTTCAGGCCCCTGGTGCTGACCTTCTAGGCTGTGGCTCTGTGGGGCGGGAGGCCTCTGCAGCTACCAATCCCCAAGAGGGCTGCATGTAACAAGTCCCATAGATTTGGTTACTTTCAAAGAATAACAGACCTTTTCCTTGTGAACATCTACCTAATAACTCATTAAACTTGCAAGTGCTAACAGCACCCTGCCCCAGCACTGTGCTGGAAGAAGAAGAGCTGCTGTTTAGGTGGATGATGATAAACACTGTTCTCAAAGCACTGAAGGGCACGGGGCAGGGGGAAATGGCTTGCAAGACCTGTGCAGACATTGGAGTATTTTGACCAATCTGTATAAAAAGGAGAAAATAGCTCGTTGAAGCCAGGGGGAGCCAGGGTGAGGGATGGTGTGTTTGCGGAGATAATAGATTATTAGCACAGCTGCAGTAGCAAACTCAGCACATCCTCTGCTCTAACTTTTCCCAGTGGTGCTATGCATTGAATTCACTGACAGTCGAGGAGTTCCTGACCTCTCCTGACTGCCCACAGACAGAGGCAGGGCTGCAGGTGCTTAGGCCACCCAGTGCAGCCCAGGAGGCTGCTAAGTAGGGACACAGATGCCGGTCCTGTCTCTTGGATTTAGCATCCATGCAGGGAGCAAATAAGCAACGTGCTGACAGCTGTTTCCCCTTGAATACGGCGCTCTGACAGGCACCTTGATGTGTAACATTTGATCTCATCACAGCACCGAGCCTGTCAGCTCATACCACCCTTTGATCATTTCCTTTATGAATCTTTGTCTTCCTACAGTCCAAGGTCTTGACGCTGACAGAAGGATCTTTTGGAAAGAAAGAGTAATACTTTGTTTTCCATCTCTGGGGTTGCTATGCAGTTTCCAACCCACCAATGCCCAGCATGGCAGCAGCTGTACAGAAGAGTTCATGCTGCTGTACCTGGCACCGGGCACTGCTGCTTTTGCCGGTGCTATAATTTGTAAGCAGAGCCTCCATCGAGCCCCCAGCAGCACCTGCCCATCAGCTGGCTGCTCCACACTTTGCAGCTTGTGTGAAGTAAACAAAAAATGTAAGTGGAAGGGATCAAGAGAAGGCTGCAGATGTTGGGATGAAAGCAGTGCTGTCCCACCACCTGCTCTGATAAACAGCATCAGCGGAGCAATGCATTCTCCTTCCACACCAGCATTCTAGTCATAGAATTGTAGAATCATTGCAGTTGGAAAAGCCCTTTAAGCTTATGGAGTCTAACCCCTCCCCTCACACTGTCAAGCCCACCACTCACCCATGGCCCTCAGCACCTCAGCTCCACAGCTTTGCAATAGCTCCAGGGATGGGGACTCCCCCACCTCCCTGAGCAGCCTGGCACAGGGGCTGGCAACCCTCTCAGGGAAAAAATTCTTCCCCATTTCCGATGTAAACCTCCCTGGGGCAACTTGAGGCCATTTCCTCTTATCCTATCATTCATTACTTGGGACAAGAAACCAATACCCACCTCACTGCACCTTCCTGTCAGGGAGTTGCAGAGAGTGCTCATGTCTCCCCTCAGCCTCCTCTTCTCCAGGCTGCACACCCTCAGCTGCCCCCCATCAGACTTGTGCTCCAGACCCTTCCCCAGCTCTGGTGCCCATCTCTGGACACACTCCAGCACCTGAATGTCCTGCTTGTGGTGAGAGGCCCAAAACTGAATACAGTACCTGAGCTGTGGCCCCACCAGCACCAAGTACCAGGGGACAGTTCAGTCCTTGCCGAGCTAGTGATGCTGGGCCACGGTCAGACAGGGGCACTGCTTGGCCCAGAACAGCAGCCTGAGGCCAGACTAATAGCACTGACTACTCAGACTACAGAGAAGACAAGAAATGTCCCTTCCTTTCATTTTTTCCTTGCATGCTGTTAAATTACAGAAGTTCTGAAGTGGCTCCTTGTGCTGCTTGCTGCAGGCACCCAGCAAAGGAAGCACTTTGTTCACATGTCGGGTATTGTTCTGAAGAAAATGGTGGGGCTATTCTCACTGCAAGTTTGTACTAGTGCTGTGATCATGAGATTCATGGGGTGAAGTTCAAAGCCAGAGCAGGAATTGTATCTGTGTAATGTGCTTCTGAAGCCAAAAGGACAAAATGCAATATCAAGGGAATAGTTAAAATGAGCGAGCTTTGATCTAAGACATAAAAGGAGTAGAAAAAAGCTATTTTTTCCCTAAAAAGGTTAAATATTAGCTATCAGTAAATCTAAATTGTGATTTTTCCCATTAAAGTCACTCCACAAAAGCTTATACTTGTCCTGGCATGGCACAGTTCTCCTAGTTAGCTGAAGAAACAACCCCAAAATGCCCCTCAAGCCCAGACACCTGAATGACAGAAGGTTCTTGCTATGACACATGCTACACTTCTCAGCCTTCTGCACAGCCCACAGCCCATCCCTGTGGGATATGACCCAGATGCAGTGGGTGAGAAGGGGATGAAAAACCCCTCTGCAGCCCACAGCGGTGCACAGAGAGGACCTGGGAAGAATGGGGGTTCCTCTTTCAAAGAGCAGTTAGAACCAACCCAAGAGCCTACATTACCTGCAGCACAACTGATGATTTAAAAACATTACCATAGTCTCCTCTTCCTACTAGGCTAAGCATAGAGCCTTAGCCCTGGCATGAGTCTTCCTTGCCTCCAGCTCCCCTCTTGTTATCAGAGTTCCCTACAAAATGGAATAAAATTATCATGTCACCTGAAGCTTTGCTTGTGTTTTCCTTACAGCTTGTGTTGACATACCTGGTGTCCCAGGCCTGGGTATGCCAGAAACAACCCAAACATGCCACACCTCTCCAGGTCTTCATGCCATCTGCTTCTGACAGCAAAGAAAAAAACATGTTCATATGGAACAACCCCCTTCACTTTATCTTTTCTCTAACATCTCACAGAGCTAATTCTTCTTTAGCAGTAATCCATACCATGAACATTTCCAAGCAGAAAAATAATTTCCTCAATCGAAGTGGCTTCAGTGTCACTAAATCATAAAATCAGAGACTCATCAAATTGTTTGAGCTGGAAAAGCCATTTAAGCTCATTGAATCCAGCCTCTCCCCTCACACTGCCAAACCCACCACTAACCCATGGCCCTCAGCACCTCAACTCCACAGCTTTGCAATATCTCCAGGGATGGGGACTCCCCCACCTCCTGGGCAGCTTGAGACAGTGTCTGATAACCCTCTCAGAGAAAAAGTTCTTCCCCATTTCCGATCTAAATCTCCCCTGGAGCAACTTGAGGCTGTTTCCTCTTGTCCGATCATTCGTTACCAGGCAGAAGCGACCAACCCCCACCTCCTTACAACCTCCTGTAGGGAGCTGTAGAGAGTGATCATGTCTCCCCTCAGTCTCATTTTCTCCAGGCTGAACACTCCCAGTTCCCTCAGCCGCTCCACATCAGACTTGTTCTCCACTACGTCTGATGCCAAGGCTGGAGGACCAACACAAGCAGTGGCTGTACAAGCTGTCACTGCAATCATCTGTTCTCAGAGTTCAAAGGGCCTGAGGTGGTTGAGGCTCATAATCATGATCCCTGCAACACTGACCCCATTCAATGCAGATATCTGTATGAGCTCTGGCCTCAAAGTATGTGGATGCAATGCCCATCCTTGCTGGGAGACTGTGTGGGGCTCTGGGTTTCCGGATGCCATTCCCAGGCTTGGGCACTCACTCCCCTGCTCAACAGTGATCACTGTGGTTTTATGAAGATAAATTCCCCGAGGGCGATGAGCCTCAGAGCAAGTGTAGGTAAGCAGACTACATAAAAATGACAGTGAACACAGAGGACTGCATCTTCTCTCAACTTTGGTAATAGGTAAGACTGACTTTAAAAAGTAAGGCCTATCTATGCTGCAGTACAGTTACAAAAACTGAGAATATCAGCTTTTTACCACTTCACAGAATAAACAAGTAGGACTGCTTTTTCAGAGCACAGAAGTATTGCAGCAACATTCACATTTAAGTGAAAATACTCCAGAGCAGGCACAAATTAAACTTTTGTAAAACATGACCTTCTTCCCCGAAAGATAAAATGGAATCCTGTTTTTCATTTTCCTTTCTGTGTTAAGTAACACCTTCCTCCCCCATTGATAAAATAATAGCTATTGGCAGTCATACTAGAGTTATTTAGAATGCTTTTGTCAAGGGACTTGAATAAAGGCTGTGGCACAGAGCTAGAAATTAGGCAGAAAATGTCAAAAGGCTGGCCTTAAGCCCATTAAACTTTATTTTTGTAGAGCTTTCAGCTTCTCATAATAAAGTGTTCCCTTGAAGCTCTTAACTTGCCCGACAGTTCCTGAGAAAAACTGAAACAAACTACAGAAGTATTTCACCTTTTTCTGTGTTCTTAGCTGAGTGCTGACCAGCAGCACACTGAAACCAACTGATTTTCCTACTTGAAAAATAACCATGCCTAAGAAAAGGCTAGAAGAAAGCTGGCAAAGCTGTATTTTTAATAACTCTATAAATAATTTTATAAATTAATAACGCTACAAAGGCAAAGAACCCCCAAGTGGATGTGAATTGATAATATATAAGCAATCTTCCTGTGGCTGAGGCTGAGTTGAGAGGCTGCATATGGCTGGTAGCTGCCATGGCCATGCTCCAAGAGGCCTCTGCTCCCACAATGTAGCACTGCCAACTGCCCTGCTTCCCCTACCCAGCCAGGGCTGTGCCAGGCCCCGCTGCCACAGCCACAGTTCCACCTCTTCCACCACATGGCCCCACAGGCAGAGCAGCAGGATGCAAAGCAGAGCTTCTTGAGTAAGCATTGCTCCAGTAACTGCCTCTATTCCATTTTAAACAACTTTTTGCTTCAATCTGCTGTATTTTCAAATCTGGTACCACAAGGAGGTTTTGGAGTGCTTTTTGTTTGGGTCCTTTTCTAATTTTGAATGGTTTTTTGGAGTTGTTTTAAAGAAAAATATATTTCATCTTTAAATTCCAGGCACACCAAGATCCTTTCCTTCCCAGCCATGCCTGATGCACTACAGCCCCTTTCCCCATATACCCCTCCTCAGCCAGGCAGTTCAGTGGGGACAGCAAGAGTCAAAGCCACTAGCGTGCTAAAAAGAGCAGGACGCACACTGCAGCCCACAGTCCATGACTTAATTGTACTGCCTGCAAAACCCAGCCTCTCCCGTCAGTACTGTCAAACAGCTTTGTGTTACCAAAAGAAACTCACAGCCTTATTAAAAACAAAGGTGTTATTCAAAATGGTTGGAACCTCATCATCTGCACTGAAATGCAGTTAATAAAACTGGGGGCATGCACTATCTGGTCACATCAGATGCATTTTATGATCAATTGTAATAATAATGCTTCTCCAGCTTCAGCTGTAATATTCATCTAACCAGGCAAAATCTTTTAGATAACCTACAGGGCAACCTTTCCTAAAGTAATTAAAATAGTAAAGTCATTAGCTATTCATTTTACTCTGCAAAATACTCATCCTAAAATTAGTTAGTGCTCCCAGGTGAATATTCCAAAACTGATTACTTTTCACCTTTCTGGAGATTCACCTTTGCTATCAGAGCAAACTACCCCAACTCTTCATGAAGCTTCAGCACCAGCTGTCTGGATTTGCTTCACTTGATGTCAGCAGACAGCATAGAATGGACAGGCTACATCATGAAAATATGCTCTGCTTTTTGTGCAAGATACTCTCTTACTGTTTTTCTTAAGTTTTTTGGCACAATGAAGGTGATGCCACATTGGCTGATGCCTCAGAAGTGCTGCCATCAGAGACAAGGCCCCCTCTTGTCACCTACCCTGAGTAGCATGGTACCCAGGGGGGCTGCAACAGGGTCACCATGGCCACTCCTATGCACCAGATGCAGTGGCAGAACAAAGGCTAGTCCAGCTCTTCAGAGATATCCTGTGCCTGTGACCACTCTGACCACAGCTTTAGGAAGCAAATATTTTTCTTTTAATCTTTCCCTTTCACTTCTTACAAGAGTCTGGGATGCAATTAAATACCAGGCTGTTGCTACATCTGCAAGAGAGGCACATCACAAAACTTACTGACATGATGAAAAGGACCTGGGCTGGAAAAAAATATAGACTACAGTTTGCCTAAGGACACAAGGAAGGATGTTTGGATGGACAGTATTAGTGTAACTAGCATATTTAGATGAAAGGACTAATACCAGTTCCTGGTTTCATAGCAGCAGAGAGCTGAATTTAAACTCTTAATTTAAAATTTTTAACTTTTAAATGATAGTCAACTTTAATTCAGACTTTAACATACAAGGTTCCTCAGTCACTGAATGGGGTGATGTTCCTAATGCAAAGTTAGTGAAGAAATTCACCAGAGAGAAGCTGTGCCTTCTACCAGCTCTAATGGGCATCATCTGAGAAGCAGCTGAGCCCATGCTGCACTCCGTGTGCCTCAGGCTGCAGCACACCTTTGGCCTGCCTCTGCAGCAACTGCATGCAGACTGCAAGTCTTTGGCTCTCAGGCTAGAAAGGCTCAAATAAAATGTGCTAGATGGCACCTATGAAAATAACTCAATTTCAAATACTGAAATTGGACATGGGTTGAACCTTGTTCTTTCAAGGTTTGTCTAATTTCACGACCAGTTACAAAAAGAAATTATGCAACAGTCAGAAGTACAGATGGATTATAAAAGGAAAAAAGAAAAATTTCCTTCTTTAATGACTCTGATGAAGAGTCAGGAGAGCAACTCTTATGAGGAATGGCTGAGGGAACTGGAGGTGTTCAGCCTGGACAAAACGAGGCTGAAGGGAGGCATGATCACTCTCAAACTCCCTGACAGGAGGGTGTAGTGAGGTGGAGGTCAGTCTCTTCTCTCCAGTAATGAATGACAGGATAAGAGGAAATGGCTTCAAATTGTACCAGGGAAGGCTTAGATCGGAAATGGGAAAGAACTTGCTACCTGAGAGGGTTGTCAGCCCCTGTGCCAGGCTGCCCAGGGAGGCGGGGTAGTCTCCATGCCTGGAGCTATTGCAAAGCCGTGGAGCTGAGGTGCTGAAGGACATGGGTTAGTGGTGGGCTTGGCAATGTGACGGGAGGGGTTAAACTCCATAAGCTTAAAGGGCTTTTCCAACTGCAATGATTATGTGATTCTATGATTTTGCATCATTCTAAAAGCAAGTTCAAGAAGCATAAAGCCACATCAGAGTACAGTATTTCAGTATGTGTCTCACCAGCACCAGGCACAGAAGTAAATCCTCCCTTACTGCTGTTAATCCGTCCCTGATGATAACATCTGTGATGACTACAGCTTGTTTGGGACCAGAATTATCCTGTGGGGGTCCTCTGCAATTGCCAACCCACTGTCAAAGTAGGTCTCAGCCTCCTTGCCTGTATGCACAGCTTAGCTGGGAGGTGTGCAAGCACCAAAGTGCATTTTGCTTCCTTTCCATTGTTTATACCTATCATGCAGTCACCTCTGGGGCATGTGGACTGTGACTGTAGGGATGCACAGCTGAGGATGATCAGGAGGAACCCAAAATTCAAAGACTAAGGTACAGGAGTTACAGACAACAACAGAGAATAACAAAGTATAAAGTTATCCATTAACAAAGAAGTTGCACATCCAGTGCCATGCAAAATGGCTGATTGTGGGGTTTTTTTCCAGCTTGGATCAAGACAAAGAGTATTCGTGTTAGAAGGATGGCACCAGAGGATCTGGTAGGAAAAAACACCAGAGAAAAACTAATCTGAGGCTACTGACAATGACCTAAATTTATCATAAAATACTAAGTTAACCAAAGCATCATCTGAATCATTAGCAATTCATTGTGAGAACAGATTAGGGACCCAGAAACACATGCTAAAATCTGCTACAAATGATTCTCTGGCAAAGGACATATTAAATACTATTGAGCAGGGACTCTACTGGCTGTGCTCCTATTAAATATTAATGACTCCAACAACACAAGTGAGGGAACTGTGAGTGACATCAGTATGGGAATGATTACAAGTGGTCTGGCAGATAGGATTAGCATTCAAAGCGATCTTGATAAATTGGAAAATGGTGTGAAATCAAAGAGACAAAATTCAATAGAGACAAGTGCACATACAAATGAGAGGAAAAACAAATATTCAGATACCAGAATAGAGATCGCCTGCTAGGCAGCAGGACTGAAAAAAGCAGCAACGGTGACAGCTGAAATCAAACTGAACATGAGTTAATAATGTCATCTTGTCACAGGAGTAATATAATGGGATCTACAAACCCTGGTGTAACATGTCAGATCTGCAAAGTACACTCCCGCTCTCCCCAGGGCTGGTACGTGTCAGGGCATGGTGTCTTGGGAAGGGTACGTGCCTTGGAGAAAGCCAAGATGCTCAGAGGGTGCAGGATTGTGGTCTTGCAGGAGAGGTGGAAGAAGATGGATGACAGAAGAGGCTGGTGATGGCTGGAGGGGCTCAGCACTCACACGGACTGGGAAGAAGTTGTAACTCTCTGGAAAGCTGTGTAAGAATTTAATTAGGGAGTGAATGGAGAACCTTTCACTTGTGGATTTTGAGACAGATGTGACATGATTTGGTACCTGTCAAACACAATCTAATTATACTCAGTCCTACTCAGACAGCATAGGGGAACGGCTGGTCTCCTGAAGTTTGGCAGCTTGCAGAATTCCTCTGTAAGTGCCTTACATCTACTGTGGGACAGCATCCATGCATCCAAGCCAGCAAAGGAAAGCCAGAAGAGCACTAAAATGGCTTAGGATCCTAAAACTATCCCTTATCAATATGTTCCCTTGAAAGTCTTTCTGTTTAAGATCTACCTTCCAGCCAGCTTTTAATCCACACTAAGGTGCTTCATTTATGTTTTGCAGTGGCATTTCTGTAGTATCACACCATGCAAGACTGGGTCAAGTGAATACATTTCCAGATGCCCTTTCTGTTAAGATCAGCTGCCTGGCAGGCTGCACTGGCATTCCTGCATGAGGAAGATAAGCTATGTCTTGTTTCCCATGTCATCTCACAGCAGCAGACAACATTGCCTGGTAGTGCTTTCCTTGGACTTCCCCCCTGACATCACTGCAAGAGCTCACAGAACATGGCAATCTCTGGCCCATTTTGACCAGCACTGACAGCCCAACTTGCTCCAGGGATGAAGAAGTTTCCCCAGCCTCTTGGATGTCAAATCCGTGTTACCAAAGGACTGCTGAAGGTTCACCCCACCACCTCACAATTCAACTTCACACAAGAGGGTTCTCCACCTTCTGTGGATGTGTTTACAGTTTTCTTTCTGGATTACCTCAGTGGGTTTTTGAGGGTTTATGGTTTTGTTTTTGTTTTAGATTTGATGTAGAAGCTCAGTAGGTTATGTTATTGAGGACACTGGTATTTAAGGCCTTGAGTTACTCATGGCACCCCAAAGTCACACCGGGAGCAATTACAGGTAGGATAAATTATGAACTGCCAGCTATGCTGGCAAGAAGTAAATTGGCCCAGAGAGGATGGCTCCTTGAACTGCCAGGCAGGACAGAAAAGATAGATATTAAAAGAACATACATTGAGAGAATCTAGGAATTAAAGATTAGTGGACTGATGAAATTTCCACATATCCCCACCTCTAATCACCAGGGATACCAGGGCAGGACTGTTCCCTGAGCCATTTCTAACCAGACCAGTCAGCAACAGATAGAGAGATGCAGAATGAATTATTTCCTCCAAGGGATGTATTTCATAAAGTCCTAGACACTACAAAGAGAGTACATATGGCAACTTGTTTACTCCTGTCAGCCTTCCACTCGGGAGCATCTCCCTCTTCTCAGAAAAACAGACAAGGAGGGAGATGCTCCCCAAGCAACTAAGAGCATCCAGAACTGACTCAAAAAATCCTCAAGTCTTTCCTGCCATTGCAGGTTACTAAATCACAGCATGAGAACAGACAGTGGTCCAGACCACAGAACCTTTTTCAAAATCACAGGCTGTTTGAAACCGTGTGTACCTTACAGAGAAACATTTATCCTTTACTTCCAAATGCCACAACTGAGTTACCGCTGCAGATCTCCCCATGCTGTTCCAAAGGCAGTTCTCCTCGCCGTGAATATCTCTCAGGTTTGAACTAGGTTAGATTTCAAATCCCCATCTTTAAGCCCGTCTGATATATAGTGCACTGAGAGGTGGGAGTGATGGTTCATTTCCTAAAAAAGATGACATTTTTCCACAAAAGGCATAATTTTGGTAGAACACTTGTTTTTAGGTAAGATTGCTTGCTTCTTTTAAAAAATAGACCAAATCTAAATATAAAAGTCATGATTGAAAACATAGATTTTCTATTTTGAGATGGAAGATATTGCCATAGTAAAGTCAGGTCTTTTTTCATAGCTGGAGGTTTATAAAGTTCCTGTCCATTTCTTGTTACTCATGTGCACTATTCACTCACTGCTTTCTCTTTCCCCTTCTTCCATGCAGGTGTTAGGAAAGAAAAATGAGTAGCAAGGAGTAGGTCTTGATACCTACTTACCCTTCTTTTTTTTGTAGCTCATGGTATTTCTGTCATTCCCTTCAGCTAGTGATAGAACTCTGTACAATGTTGTCAACACAGGCCTGATGATAGAGTGAGTTCTCCTGGACCCTCTGCTTCTTTCACTTCTCCTATGGCAGGTGTAAAGTTTCACTTAGGAGAAAGTCTAAGGATAGCAGAGCAATACAAGCTGAAATCCAGCATGTTTACTGGAGTTACATGAGCTTTTAAAAACAGAAACAGGGCTCAGGGCATGGCTCTTTCCCACTATCTGTCTTGTGGTTTGGATCCAAAATAAACATGCACATTTAGCACAAAGAAGATTGAATGAGAAGCAAAGCTCCATTCCAGTCCTCAACTGGACTGCTATCTCAGCTGCTTGAGAAGTTTGCATCAGCAGCATTTCAAAGCCTCCACTTTTACAATGTACTTTTACACGTATCCACCAGAGGCTACAGAATGCTTATGGTAACTGCACAATGTAATATCACATCAGGTACTTTTTCCTCTCTCAGTAAGATATTTGTGCACAAGAAACTCCTAGAGATCCTTTTCTCTCATTTTCTGCTCATGGGCTGACAATATGAAAATTGTTTGTGCCCTTGGGGTGTGGATGCTGTAGGTTACCATTCTCTGCCCATAAACAGCACTTTTGTCTTCTGGAGGGTTTTTCCAGGCTGTGACCATTTGCGATCTTCCCAGCTGAAAAGCAACAACCCTTTTGCAACTGCCATGCCCACGCTGGACACTGCAGCCAGGAAGAAGCCTGGTGCTTTTCAGAGCATCCTCCAGCTTGGCCCCTGGCACTGGTGGGGCAGATGCTGCCCATGGGGACGACACAGTGCCAGTCTGTATCAGGGGAGAAGCTGGCTCAAACAAGGCAAGAAACCAGGGCTACCAAGATGGTTCAGGTACTGGACCATCTCTCTGAAAAGAAAAGGCTATTGGACCTGGGGCCATTTACCCTGGAGAAGCGCAGGCTGAGAGGGGACCTTATCAATGCTGATTAATACCTAGAGGGCAGATGTGGAGAAGATGGGGACAGTCTTTTGTCTGTAATGACCAGTGACAGAACAAGGGGTAACAGACACAGGCTGGAACTCAGGAAGAGCTACTAGAACAGGAAGAAAAGCTGTGTTGGTGTTGAGGTGAGGGAGCAGGCTGCCCAGAAAGGGTGTGAAGGCTCCTTCTTGGGAGATTTTCAAACCCATTTGGACACATTTCTGTGTCCTGATTGAGGGTAACCGGCTTTAGCAGGAGGTTGGGCCAAATGAGCTCTAGGGAGGCCCTTCCAACACCCACCATTTTGGGATTCTGTGCAGAAACATCCTCAGAACTGGCACCAGGCACTTGCAGGTGCAGGTGAGGAGCAGCACAGGGCTCTTGCACCACTGGACTCTGCAGTGCTAGAGTTCAGGGATATGTACTCTAGCCCATGGGAATGCAGCAGGAGCAGGAAAATAGGGACATTTCTCAGCATTCAGGGTAAGGCTGCAAAGACATTTTAAACACACCAGACTTCTGTGGTTTTCTGTTGGCAGAAAGGCAACATCAGAGACAGGAGGGTGCTCAAAGACAGTTGCAAGAGCTGAGCATCAGCATCCAGGTGGGACATGCTAACTTTTGAATCAAGCTGCAGATTGGGTTTTTCAGCACAGCCTGGAAATCCAATCTGAGCATCTTTTGCCGTGAAGTACAGAATAACACACAAAATACAGCTGACCCTCAATTTACCTGTAGGGGCATATTTTAAGTTTTTCATTCACAGTGATCATCCAGAGCACATCTGATTTTAAGAAACATGTTTCTCTGCAATAGGGCCAGGTCTTAACCAGGACAAACAAGAACAAAATTCCCTACATTCATTCTAGAGTATGCATAAAAGATATCTTCCTTCACCTTTGCAAATAGGGGACAATGGTAATTTGTTATGTGCATTAAAATTATAATAATGCTTTTCAGTATCATCAAGATTATATTAGGAAGCTCTGTGTTCCCAAAGGGAAGATTAAAGTGCAAGACTAATAGCATGATTTGTTCTTCAGTGGAGCGCTCTGTGCGGCTCAGAACAAAATATTCCCAGCAGAAAATATCGGAAAAAGCCTGCAAGAGCAATTTCTTCACAGTACCAGGCCTGTGGGAAGGTGAAAGCTGAGTTTTCTATTTTTGTTGATGAGTTTTCTTGAACACTGGAGAAGCCTGAATATGTAGGTAGGTGACCAGTTACACAAGGAATCTGAAGTGAGTTCTGCAAGAATCTGTAGATAGGTAAAACAATGAACAACTGAGACAATGGGTTTAGAGTCTTGTTCTTCCCAGGAGCCCTGCCTGGTCTGCCAACCACCTGGGGTAGCAATAAAGATAATGCCAGGGTTAATTCAGAATAAAGGATAATAGTATTAAGGACAGAAGACTCAGCTCAGGCAGCAGCACAGGACCCATAGCAGCCCCGCAGCTCCCAGGAGGTGCTGGGTGAGCTCTTCTGGAGCAACCTTGTTGTGTCTGACGAGAGAAGCAAAGGGCTTTGTCTGCAAAGATGTGATTGAATCCAGAAGTTCAGAAAGATGGAAATATTGATCCTGCTGGATGTGCTCAGAGCACAACTTCACTCCAAAGTAAACATCTGTTTAACTGCAGCCTTCACTGTTTAATTAGTTTGCAAATTTACTTTGAAGTTAAGTAAATAAGGCACAATACACCCTGAAGATGGTATCAATCCACCTATCTACAACCATAGCTGATTTCAGAGAGTTTAGGATTAGTATGTAGCATTTTGTTAATGGAAATTTAGACAGACCCTGAAAAACAAAGTTCTCACTACTGATGATACGCTGCTCATTATAGCAACCACTCAGCATACGTTACTCTTTCTGATTTCTCTAAGAAGTCTAAACTCACAGATCTCTTTCTTAGTCTTCTTTTTGGATTACATTACAATCAGATTTTCTTCAGCCTGTTAAAATAATGCCCACAGTCCTTTAAGCCACTCCCATTCAAACCATCACATGTAGTATCCCCAGCTTTTGTATGGTTGTAACACTGCCTGTTTTTGAAAGGCAGACGTGCCACACAGCATCATTTCAATGTTACCTTCCTCCCATCTCACCAGTCATATGAACATTTGAGTAATTGGCAAAATTAAGTCCAACAGATAGGTCCACACAGAGCTCGATGTCAAAGTCAGCCTCCCCTTTGCATGAGCTTAGCCTACTCATTTAGCACAAACTGCATCCAACCACGTGCAAGGTTTCAGTGAGGAACTGGAGCAGCTGTCAGCTGGCCAGCTACCCACAGAGAGCTAAATCAGCACCTCTAACCAAGCTAAAACTGTATGCACCTTCTTCTTTGAGTTCTAAAACTCCATAGGTTTGTTGCTTTGGGCTTTTTTCTGGGAGATGGATCATGCGACCTTTTGAAAACTCTGCTGCTGCACTTCACACCAAGTCCAAAATCAACACTTTGAGTTTGTTGTGGAAATCCTTATGGAGTTCAAGAAGCCAAGGAGCACACAAAATTGTCATCCTAGGTCACACACAGTGGACCCTGACTGTCAAGTCCTGTGTCAACAGGTCTCACTTTCAAGCTAAATTAGGTATCACCTGGTAAAACAGGATGTGCTGTTAGGAGGGCACTGCATTGCTTTAAGCATTTTGTCTTCTTTCTAAACTCTTTCTAAATTTTCATTAAGAGTTGCTTTCCCTGTAATGGACCACTTCCACTTTTAATCTCAATTAGCAGAGAAACTAAACTCCTGCCAAGCTTTGTGCTGCTTCATTATATAGCTGAAAACGTGTTGGGAATACTTGTGCGACACTAGAGCCACTTATTTTTTCTACCTCTACAAAATTGATGAGAAGTAACTGAGAGTGAGGGTTCCAGATACTTGGCAGAAGAATGCTCAAAAGTGGGCTTGAAGCCCTCCCCATAGTGGAGCAGTCGACTGCTGATGCACAGCACAGTTCCTCTGCATATATTGAACATTTTGGGCCTTTTTCAGCTACTATTCCTGTAAAAGAAATGCGTAAAGAGGCAAAGAACTGGCAGACAGTGCTGCTAGTGAAATTCAAAAGGCAGACACTCCAGCACAGACAGAACAGTTAAGAGAGCCAATTAACATACAAGCAATACATCTCCTGAGCAGAAATAAGGACACTTGCTGAAAGTGAACTTTATTGACTCAGCATTTTCACAGATGATTTATTTTTTTGAGAGAAAATAAGGTGTATATTTTTTCCTAGTGGATTTACTCTCTTTTATCATGTGTCTAGCTTGTTGGCCATTTCTCTGTACTTTGCCCATTTAATGTAAAAGTTACAATAAACAAGGAATATAGCATTTTTCTTTAAAAGAACACTGCTTGCATGCAAGCATAAATTGCAGAGGCACTAGCAGCAGAGCAGGCTTTGCTGATGTCTCCTACTGGTCAGGCCACAAGAGCAGACCAAAGTATGAGAAGTGCCATGGGGTGAGAGCAAGACTCTGCCTAGCTCTGTGCCCCAGGAGCTACAGAACCTGGCAGTGCCTGCAGATAAACTCCTGCTGCAGCATCCCACCTTTAGCAGGGCAGGGAATTTCACAGGCATAGCAAGGTCTGAGTGAAGAGTGATGTTTTCATGTCATAACTGCAGGTAAAGCCGGTACCATCACCCCAACATCACCTTCAGCCCTAATCAGCTTATCTGCACACTCTCCTAGTTAACAGAAGAGTTAGAGATTTCAGCAGGAATAACTACAGACCTGTAAAGGCTTTCAGAAAAAAACAGATTTTTCTCAGAAATCAGAGAGAATACAAAGAGGGAACTTCTCCATGACACAGTCCATCAGGCAACACGAGATCCTCTGGTCTTTCAGAAAGAAGTAGTTTTCTGACCTATGCAGTGTGCACAGACAAACTTGCACAGCCGCTTCCATTCAACTTCACCTCTACAAGGAGCTGCAGTGGTCAAAGGTAACACGGGAGGTTCATCTCCATTGTGCTCTGCCCTTCTTATATACATTAATCTGCTCATTTTTATTCTTTTGTGCCTATCTCCACTAAGTGCCTGAAAGTCAGTCACAGGCAGTCATCTTTCACACTCACAGTTCTTGCCTATTTTCAGATAAAGACTGCTTTTCTTTGTGTCTTTAAACTGTCCATTGTTACATCTACAGGTGTTCTCTCAGCGCCACACCTTGGCTGGGACACCTGTTACCACCAGAAGGTAAAGTGTCCTATGTGCTAGTTAGAATAATAACAACCCAAAAATGGGTATAAAGGACGGGAAGAAAATAAATGAGGGAGTGCAAAAAAGTGAGAACAATAATTTAATAAAAAAAGATTATAAACTCAGGGAAATAAAACGACTATTTTATCTAAAACATATAATTAGCACTAATCCTTTGATACAAAATTTTATTAAAATCTGGGATACATGGGTTTAAAAATTGATAGAATTATTTGTTTGTTTTTCTTTTTAAAGAAAACCTATTAAAAGCATAAAAAAAAAAAAAAAAAAACAAACAGCCAGAAAGAGGACAGGAATCCAGCCAGGCACTTGAACATCTGCCCATACTGAAGGGCTGCACCTTTGGTTACAGAAGGGAAACCTCATCCTTGCACATTTGGCTGAAGTGCAGAAACAACTAACATGTCTGATTTTTCTCAAGACAACTAAAGTTAATGGACATAGATGATAGAGGCAGCTGTAGAAACATTTTTGTCCACTCAGTCTCCTACAATTATGGCCACTCTTCACCCAGCAAATACCTGCCTATGTGTTCATGATCAATATTATTAAAATCCATACCTGTATGTAACCTGCATTCATGCTTGCAGAAACAAAGCACAGGCCACTTGTCTGGGGAAGGATGGACAGAACTTCTTTCCCAGAGATGATCCCACAGGCACACTGGCAGAGGAAAACTTCCCATGGAGACAATAGATGCCCAGCTCTGTGCCCACACCTCAAAGACAGCCCAGGCACCAGTGTGAAATAGATTTCACATGCTCCCAAACCCACCAGATGCTGATATTTAAAGTGCTTTCCAAAGTCCCAGCTAAGAAAACTGTCCTGCTCAGCTTCACCAAGTCCCAGGGCCCTGTGAGTTGAAGGCAAGAACCCTGTGCAGGCATAGGAGCCGTCCTCCTCTCGTGAGCCCCACCAGGAAGGGAACCTTAGCACTCTTCAACCTGAGAGAAGGTTTGCAGAGCTAGAGGATATGGGTCAGCATCTGCAATTAGCTGCACTGAGCCACTCCAGGAAACAAGACATTTGCATGAAATTAAAATGGATCAACCTATGACTGTTTTGTCAAGATGGATCTCATCAAGACTGGTTTGCATAAATATTCTAATCAGTGCTCTCATCCTGCCCCTCTCCTTACCACCAGTGGTAAAGTTCTGCTTTTCTCAGAAAATTATTCATTATGTTTATTCATGACGCTGTTTTTTTTCAGAGAGCTGTGATCCTCAGAAGAACTGAAGCCCTGGGGTGAATACCAGCTGCAGGCGGGTGCCAGACATGACAAGGTGGCTGTGACTGGTAAGAGACATAAACAGGGGATACTGAGGGAATAGGGATGGTATTGCATTACTAAGACCATACTTCCAGCCCCCAGGATGCAACCAGGTGAAGGTCAGATGCTCACAAGAGTTATCTAAAGCTTCCAAAGCCAGTTTTAGAGAGACGCTGGTTACAGGCACTTGACCTCTTTAATTTATCCAAGGGAAGAGTAACGGCCAATTTCACTGTATTCTTTAGTGCCATCACAGGCGATTCTGATACCAGGCAGCTCCTTAATTTAGCAAAAAAAAAATTCATAATGAGAGCCAAAGGCTGGAAGGTGAAACTAAACAAATCCAGAGTAGGAATAAAGTTAATTAAGCAGTGAAGCAGCTAACCCAATATGGAGCAGATTCTCTATCATTTGAAGACTTAATTAAATGATTATCCTTGAAGAGATGCCCTAGCTCAGAGGTGACAGGTTTCATGGGAAGCCCGGAGCAGAAGCTGTGTGCCAGCATAGCCCTCCCTGGGTGCTTGCCACCTTGGCAGGGCCCTACATTAGTCGAGGGAATGAGGCTCACCTTTCTCGCTCAACATATTTCCCCTTATTATTTTTCTGGGTTATAAGGGCAAATCCAGGATAAGGTTTTACAACCTGATAAGGCATTTACAACCTGATTTGCAACTCTACGTCTAGGTGCCAAAGCCACTTTTCAAAATAGGTAGTAATCATCCAAACCATTTAACTGGCATTTCTAAATGAATCATAGAATCGTTACAGTTGCAAAAGATCTTTAAGGTCATGGAATCCAAAAGCAGCATCCAAACAACTTTAAAAACTCTTTGGGCCTCAAGTTGTACCAGGGAAGGTTTAGATTGGAGACAAGGAAGAGACTCTTCCCTGAGAGGGTTTTCAACCCCTGTCCCAGGCTGTCCAGGGAGGTGGGAGTCCCCATCCCTGGAGCTATTGCAAAGCCGTGAAGCTGAGGTGCTGAGGGCCATGGGTTAGTGGTGGGCTTGGCAGTGTGAGGGGAGTGATTGGACTCCATGAGCTTAAAGGTCTTTTCCAACTAAACAATTCTGTGATTCTATTATTAGATCCTGGGGAGAAACATGAGGAGTTGCCACTTCCAGTGGTGCTGATCAGAACAAAGTGCAGCTGCAGAAAGAGCAGACATTACTGAGCTGTAGCATCCAACCTGGCCTACAATGTCATCTTTATCACCACAGGCACACCAGAAATAGGTATATTTTCCAGCAGGGCGCAAACAAAAATGGCAAAATTAGACGTTAAACTCAAAGAAGTCAAAAAACCAAACCCAACAGACAGGCCACAAGGAAAGAGCAGAACCTGCTTTGCAGCTCCTGAACATACAACTATTTTGAAGGATGACAGACAAATGGGTCTTACAATAAAAGCAGAGCCAGCTGTTACTAGTATGGGGCTGAAGAAAACAAATTAATGTCATCCACCACCAACCAAAACCATCACAAACAGAAAACAACACAGAGCGGCACTATGATAAAGAACACAACCAGACCCCCACAACCCTCTGCCCATGTGCAGAGCCCTGATCCCAGTGCCTTTACCTCCTTCCCTCAGCAGTACAGGAGTGGAAATGCTGCGTGTAAGCAGTCCTTTCCCCATGGCTCCTGCTGCTTGTCTTGTCTCAGGGCAGGCAGACTCCTTGCAGCCCTCCCTGGTCTACTGTGGGGTCCCTCACGGGCCACTCTGACTTGTGTTCATCCCGAGTGCTGCAGCTCCTCTCCGCCTCTTGTGTGTGTCTCTGCAGCACATGGTCACTCCATCGTGGCCTGCGCCATGGCTGCCTCCTCACACAAACCCATGACATTAGGGAAGAAAGAACAAGATTTAGAGGTAGTAAATATAACTGAGACATGCCCCAGATGGCTTCACATGGGACTGTCATAAGAAGCTTGCTAAAAATCATTACACAAGAGCAAAACCGCTTCAGGTTATCTAATGTAACTCTGACAGTCACATTTTAAAAAGGATATTCACCTCCTTGTGATGTATTTCCACATCAGGGAAAATGGAAGAACCATTAAGAGTAGGATTAGAAGATGAAAAGAACTGATGTGGTGGAAGGAAACTATATTTCTGTAAAGGCAAGGCCTCCTGCACAGATCTGAGTGCTCTGAAGGGGACATCAGCATGTGGGCAAGTGATGTGCTTAATTCCTCTCACCAGAAGCCAGGGAAGTTTTCATATTTGTTCAAGTCTGGCCTTTTGTTCTTCATCACCATTCCTATTAAACTGCTGATGCAGGTATCAGACTTTCAGGTCTGCAGCTTGCAGTATCAACTTCACCATCCTTTTTAAAAGGATGTATTACATCTTTCTGCTCTCTGGCATTGAGGCTGAAGTAAGCAATATCTTTTGGACTAGTGTGTGCACTTTGGTGCTTTCAGCTCTCGGGTGAATATTGTCCAGCCCTGAATACTCTGCTACAGCCTCAGCTTGTTCTCAAAGGTCTTTCAGAGGACTTTAGGTGAGGCAGTCCCAAACTTGCTGTCTGCAGAGAGGTGCTGCGGGGCTGAAACCTCACCTCTCCCAGAGCCCTTGTCACTAAGAATTCATCAAGCTTTCCTGCTTGCTTCCCCTCCCCATCTTCATCAAGTGTCAGCCTCAAGTTTCGGTTACACCTCAATTCTCATCCCCATTATAAGAGGTTTTTTATTAGTTCCCAGACCTGTTGCTCTTCATAAGACTTTTGAGCCCGCTTAAATGCAAATCTGCAGTTATTAGCTATTGTTCTTCTCTGTTTTCCTTCTCTAAGCAGGATATGTGCTTTTTGGAGACTCCCTTTTCACTTTCACTTTCCTTTGAAACACAAGGCTCACGTGGGCAGAGCTGGAAGGATATGTGAAAGGGGAGCACGTCCTGAGAGTGTTTCATGATGGGCATGAGGTACTCAGAGCCTCCTGTCTGGCATATTTCATGATCTCTATTATTTCCCACAGGCATTTCTGCTGCATTATCTGATCCCTTGATTATTTTGCTCCATTTTATATAAGCCCTTCTTCTAAATTTAAGTACTACTATCATACATATTTTTTTACTTTCTGCTTACAAGAATGTTTTAGGCTGACTCAATTTCTATCACAATATGGCCCTTTGATAGCTTTATCTATACCCCATCTTCATGCTGCTCATGACAAAATTGCAGCTGCTTTTCTCTTTTGCCTGCTTCAACAAATAGCAGTTGTTTATTACATCTAAAAATGCAGCCTGTGTGACACTGATAAATAACTGAAATCTTCTATTTCTTCTTTTGAATCCTTGCAACCTCTCTAATCCTCTTTAGCATTTTACAGTCCCAGATATTATCCTGGTCAAAAGATTGAAACTAGAGTATGATTTTCCCATTTGATCATGGGATTTCAATCCACAGAAGTGCTGCAAGGCAAATGGATATAACTCGCTATATATTTGACTGTGCTTTTTTTTCAAAACACCATGTCACTGCACATCAGCATGATCGATTTTGCACAGCCATAGGTTGGTTTGAGCAGCTGCTGCAGGTTCCCTTTGACTCTCTGCCCTCACCTGCTGTCGAAGGCATCCATCACATCTCTCCATCCACCTCAAGCTCTCCCTGCTGTGAGTGCTCAGACAAGCGCTACCTCACAGAATCACAGAGTGGTTTGGGTTGGAAGGGACCTTAAAGATTATCTAGTTCCTGCTCCCCCTTCCATGGACAAGGAAAACAGACGTCCATCAAGTTCACCTTTTACCAGCTATGCCAGGGCATTCTCCATGACAGCTAACCTGTGCCAGCACAAATCTGCAAGGCTTTTTTTGCTTCAACACCAATCACACCCACTATGCATTTGATGGCATGTCCATCCCTAGGTGGATATTCACATTCCACTTGGAGCTTTGCTTGCACCCTGCTCAAAAAAAAGCAAACTTCTCTGTCTCTGCTTTGCTCTGACTGTGTTATTCTGAAGCTGTTCCTCCCAGCCCTGCCAATGCTGTGTCATTCAGACAGCTCATCTATTGCAAACAGCTTCTGTGACTGTCACTTTGATTGTTGCCTCAACGTAACTCACCCAGCAGTCCAGCTGCTGGGTGGTGCTCACCACTGCCTGAATCCTGCCAGCTTTTCTTCCAGCTTTCAATTGATTTTGCTTTTTCTTTGTTTTATGTATGCATAAGTTGGAGGCTGTGATTTCTATAAGCTCCTCTGAGCAGGTGAACTCCCTTCTTATTTCCAACTCAATCCCTGGTAAGTTGCTATAAGACTATAAAGAAATTTCACTGGAACTGAGAAGAATCAAAAACTGCCACATCAGTGCATAGGAAACTCCCAAGAGGACAGCGAGGAGGCTTCAGCCCGAACAGGGTCTTGTTCACACACAGGAAATTTGAAAGCATGTGACGTTAGGAACTACCCTAACTACTGGCAGTTAATAGCCTTCTGCTGAGGTGTGTGAATGCCTTTAACAAAACACCAGAAAACACATGTTGCAGGATTCACTGTAAGTAAAGTTTCATGAAAAGCACCTACTTGGAAAATAGAATTACCAGAAGTAGGGCAAATAGAGGAGGAGTGGATAAAGGTGGCCCCAAGGGTCACATCCTATATTCCTGTGTTTTTATATAGACATCCTAAATATCCAACTAAATTAAGCTATGTTCGTCCTTCCTGATAGCCCGGCTACGGGGCCAGTCATGAACATGGAACAAGTAGTAAAATTAGAGGCTTTCACTCTCCTGTGTAACTGGATCACACATAACATTAATTAATCTCATATTTTACTTTGGAAATACTTCCCGTTTGGCTTGCAGTGTTACTCCTAGGAGTTGTTAATAAGGCCTGTTCTCTCTCCCAGTCACTGTTTCCTTTTACCAGCCATTAATTTCTGCCACAGCTCCAGGCAAGCAGCCCCTACGCCAGCCCTCAGCAGAGGCACACATGGGGAAGGGGCAGCTCTGTGGCAGCAGCACTGACAGCATGTGCTGCTGCTGTCAGTTTTCCCCATGCTGTGATTCCCTGTGGGCAGAGCCCTAGGATCGCTGCTTGTGTGTTCTCAACCACCAGCTCCTGCAAGTGGGGGCTCTTGGTGAATCGGTATTAATGTGCCATTAGCACAAGCATTGAGGCCAAGTTACTTTGTGGATTGACTCAAGTGAAAATTACATATATTTCGTTTCTTTTTTTGCAGATGCACCATGAAATGACTCAAGCTAAGGCTTTGTTAGAAAATTTTCCTCTAAAATAAAAGTTTGTCAATAAAAAGCTATTTCTAAGCAGCCTCCCACAGTGTCTTTTTTCTGAGAGATCCATCACAAAATGCTGCACTCGTGGGCCTCACCAAAGGACTTTCCTCTAATAAGAAAGCTTGTCAATAAGCTCACTTTTTAGCTGCTCTTTCCAAAGCTTTTGTAAAGATATAATTGTCAAGAGATATAGATTTATTTGGCATCCCTAGCTAGGCCTGAGAAATTACAGCTGTGCCTTTCTGTCAAAGCACACACCTTCAGCCAAATAGGTCTGAAATTGTGTCCAGTGCTTATATGGGAAACCGCAGGAGACAGCTTCACGTGGACTACTCGAAGGAAGGAAGGAAGGAAGGAAGGAAGGAAGGAAGGAAGGAAGGAAGGAAGGAAGGAAGGAAGGAAGGAAGGAAGGAAGGAAGGAAGGAATTAGGAATTCACACTGACTCCAGAGTACCACAGTATGTAGACTGTCAATTAAGGCCCAAAATGTTTGCTTTATATCCCTTTGTTAGTACTTTTCTTAGTGTAATAGATGTGGCAAATTCAATCTCCTCATTTTTATCTTTTCTATTGCAGCTCTGGGACCACTGTGAGACCACCAAATCTGGTGGTGTGTACACTTTGTAGTCTTGAAGGAAAATATAACTGAACAAGTCACTGCCCTGCTTTATACCGTGGACTGATATCATTTAGTTACCTGCATTGTCACCTGATCCAGCAAAAGTCCAATGACCTAGGTGGTGGAATCAACACTATCACCAAGTATATTCCACCCTAGGAAATCCTTACACACGTACAAATTCAAATAAAGTGACGTCAGGGGATGAAAGCCCCACAGATCATGAATGTACATCTTGCAGCAATTGAATTTAAAAGTCATAATCAGGATTTGCATCTGACAGCAAAATAGATTTTGGGTTAACCCACGAGTCTTTCTGAGAGCTGCTTTTGCCCACGCCTCTTCTTGTGGCTCCCATCAGAGACTGAGAAACCTGAAGTTCAGACACTTCTAGCGATTCAAGAAAAATTATTTTTGGTAGAGTGCAAGAACTTCTGTCCCCTACCACCCTTGCTCTTCAAATTCTTTCTCTTTGTTTTTCTAAGCATCATTCTCTGCAAACTTTGTGTACAAAAGCTACTTAAAATTCTTTGCTGTTACTGAGAAACTGTGCCATTTGGAACCTGGCATTTTTAAACACCTTAGGTATTTGTTCATACAAGAAGCATGCAGCATTTCCTGTCACTGCAGGATGGAGTTACCTAATTGCTCCTTTTGTACAAACCTGCTTCTTCATTGCTTCCATTATTGGAAGTTTCAGCACGATAATTTTGCCCTTGCTTTTGCTTCTGACAAGCCTAAGGACACAGCTTGAAACACATCACAGACTATTAAAAATAATGATGTTTTCCAAAAGTTTTGTGCATCAATATCCAACTTAGTTGGGAAGGAAAATCCATACATCATCTCTCTAGGGGAGTGAAGAAGGCAAAGTGATCAGAGTGGGCAAGTTAACTCACGGTGACATTTTAGTTGAGTTGGTTGTATCATATCAATGCAAATCAAGATCAGGCCTGGAAAGACCGTGCTACCCATCAGTCATTTGCTTCAAATGTGCAGCTAGTGCAGCATTATGTCATGAGGGAGCAACAGAGCGGGGAGGCCTTGGATGGCACTTGAGAACAGGGGCAGTTCAAGACTGCTGTTGGGCAGAGACAAGACTCATTCTACCTTTTCCACCCCATCAACCCTACACACAGGCAAATCCTTCAGGAGCACCAAAGGGGCTCAGCATCACGCCTAGCCTCTGCCTCACTTTAATTTTATGTGCATGACAAAGCACCCTGGTCGTAATGCATTTGTCTGCCAAGGTCAGTGCCAATGGGTCGGTAATGCCAAGTTATTTCACCCTGTCTTGCTGTAATGGATCCCTGTAGAGGGGTAAAGGGAAAGACAATTTCCTGTTCTGCAATAGGTGTCCTACAGTGACCAGGCACCAGAGATGCCTCCCAAATCTGGCACCTGCTGCAGGCCAGGAGCCATGGTGGATGGCATAGCTGCCTTCAGCTGTGTGTATCCCCAAACACTAGCATGGCTTTTCAAGACCCCTCACCTGCTTGAGAAGATGCACACATGATTCACGAGCAAGGCCAGAAGCAATTCTTTTACCTAGTAAGGGGAGCATACTGCAAGGACATTTGGCAGCCAGACACTTTAATGCCTCTTCTACACCAGCTAGGACAATCATACCATTAACGATATTCCTTAACATTTCCTACAGAAGGATATTTTTTGTTTTTCTGGAAAGCTCTGGAGAGTTTAGCTGAGGATTAGTGGAGTCAAGAAGCTTCTTCAGCTTCTGCTAACTTAAATATTTGTTATTAATCAGATTCCAGTGGAAGTGCCTGCGCTGCAGTCTGAGGCATCTTCTCACTGAATAATGTCACTGCAGTAGTCTACAGAAAATTATTTGAGACTGAGGCATTTATCAGTTAAAATTAATCCTTCTCTGAGTGAAAAAGCCTCTGCCTTCCAATTAGGCTGCTGTGAGGAATGGAAACAAAGGAAAATCGCTCACCATAATTAGTCCCTTTGTGCCACTTTTTTGCAAACTCATCTGTTATCACCAGCTCACCCAGGATGCTGTGGCCAGTGCTGAACATGGGAGTGTCCACAGGGAAAGTCCCCCTGCTCCTCCCTGAACCACGTCCCACCTTGGCTGAGAGTCTCCCAGGACAGTTGGGAGCAGTCCTGCGTGAGCATCCCATCAGGCAGAGACAGCCACTGGTTCATCTGTTCATTACTTGATATCCCAAATCAGAGCTGGCAAACGAACAAGAGTTGTGAAGAAGTTCTTTAGAAAGTGTCACGCTTCTAGTGAGCCTTGCACAGAGCATGCTTTACAGTTAATTCTTCCTTGAAAACAAAAATCTTCAGGACCGTTTCATCCCGTTACTAGCATAACTTTTACGGATGTTATAAAGTTTGAATTATGTGGACTCTCAACACTTCATATTATCTAAAAGCATGAAGAATAAAATGTCTTTAATAAGCTCATCTTTAAGACTAATTTCAGCCAACTGTTTAAGCACATCCTTTATATACAGGCTCATATCCATCTTTCTACAGCGAAACCATATGCTTTAAGCATTGTTTCAGATCCAGAGATTATATGTGGGACTTATAAAAACAATAGCACGTTCTTGTGGGAAAGGAGAAAGGTGTTCATTTTAAATTAAAAATGCAGGTAACTGCATTATCAGACTGATGCTCATGAACCTACAAAAATGCAAGGACAGACATCATTAGCACCACCATATTGTAGACATTAAAAATGCAGGTGCAATACCCTCATTTTAATGGCTCTACAGACTGACTCGTATACTAATTACAGTTATCTTTAGCTCATTAAATGGAAAGTAAGTTTGTTGTCATCTTGCCTCATACACAGCTTGAACATTCATAATTGGGAGAAAACATACAGTACCTTCCATTTCCATTTTTAACTTCTTCCACAAGAAAAAGATTAAACCATTCCTCATTCTTGCCTTCAAGAAGCTGGTTTCTAATTTCACTGTCAACTACACAAGGAGAATTCATTTTTCATACACCATGTGGATGTGAGCATACTAAATGTGTAGCTCAATCCACTTACCTCTAAAATATCTAAAAAGGGTATTTGGACCCCCTCTCCTCCTGGGAACGACACTGTGTTGCTGCAAGATGCCACATTGTCCAGTGTGGGTTTGCGGCCTTGAGGTGCAAGTATCACAGAATCCCAGAATGGTGGGGGTTGGAAAGGCCCTGCAGAGCTCATCCAGCTCAATTCCTTGCTAAAGCAGGTTCCCCTCGATCAGGGGGTACAGGAATGTGTCCAGATGAATTTGGAAACCTCCTGAGAAGGAGCCTCCACACCTTCCCTGAGCAGCTTGGGCCAGGGCTCCCTCATCTCAACAACAAAGAAATTTTTGGAATCACAGATGAGCACATGCCAGTCAGACATGTTTTGGTATCTTTGAGCATACTGTACATCAAAGATAGCCATCCTGCACATTTCTCCCAAGCAATAAATGCAAACATGCTATACAAGTCATGACCTGTGCGAAAGCAGGCATCCCAAGTTAGTCCTGCACTGTCTCATCCAGGGCTGAATGCTGCAGCTGTGAAACACTGCACTTAGATGCCCATATATGATGTTCTAAAATAGTATTTTACCTTTTCTCCACCAAGGTGACTGGTATTGTGAAGCCTTCAGGGTAGTTTGGCATTGTTTCACCCAGCAAAGGTGGGTTTGGGTGGCAAGTACCAGCTGTCTGTTGACAACAGAGCTGCCTGAGGCGAGGCAGTATGAGAGAAGAGTTCTGAATATCAAAAGCTGCTGCAGCATCAGCCAGCACTTCATTAGCAAGAGGCTCATCAATCGACATCCTGATCAATTCAATTATCAGAGCATCAGGTTGCAACAGCCTCCTGGGAGGAATCAGCACACGTGGAGGTGCCCAGTGAGGAGGGAGGTTCAAACAGAACAGCCTTCCCCAGCTCGAACACAGGTCTGTAGCTCTGGGTCATAGTTTGCCTAAGGCCTCAGACTCCAGCTCTAGCAAGCTTTAAATCTAAGGGACACTTGGGGACTCAGCCCAAATACAGGTAGCTAATAAGATATGTCATTGCTTTGCTTCTTTACATCCATTTTCTCAGCACCTGTAACAAATATTCCTGGCTGTTTTGTGGGATTTACTGTGGGAATCTCCAAGGAGGTGACTACAGACCCCCCACTCAGTTGTTTAACTGGAGGAGTGAATGATGCCTTGCTACTGGTGCAATGTTTCAGAAATCATACAGAAACTGTTTACAGCATGCAACAAAGATATCATTACAATAAAAATCAATCTAATTTTAATCAGTTTCACTGTTATTCTCCACATTCAAGATGAGGACCACCACCAGAAATAGAAACATCTCTAAAGGTGGAAAGGAAATGGGGCATGTTCCCACTCTGGCTACTGTGCTGTTGGAAGACAACTGAAAGCACACTATGCCAGTTCTTGACTCACTCCCAAAGACAACCATCTCATCTCCTCCCCTACAATGTGTTTCAATTAATAAGGATGCAATTCCATTGTTGAATTCTGATTATAATGTCTCAAACCACAAGAGTAAAGCAATTACAGAATTGTATATTCAAAAATTACATCTCCTAACTCAACCCTATCTGACCCCCCTCTCCAATTAGCTCCAAATACTGTAGCAAGATGAAACTCACTGTATAGATGTCTGCTGTGATCTCAGAGGTCTCTGACTCCACATGCAGTCTTCTGAGGAATTGATTCATTATTCATTTATACTACCTCTAGTTGTGAGTTGAACTAGAAATACAGCCTAGCGTCAGCCTGTCAGGGCCACCCCATGGGTCCAGGAAAGTTTCTCCACTGATGGTTTCAGAGCTTGAACCAACACAGTCAAACTGCTGAGTGCCAGACAGGATGGGCAGTGAACATCCACAGCTCCCTGCTCTTGAAGTAGATCCTGCATTCCCCAAGACTCCATTACATATCCATGCTGGATCCATCTGGGTCAGTCCCTGCAGCCCTCATGAGCTTCACATCAAGTTTTGAAGGTTTTCTGAAAAGGACCCAGCAACTGACACTCTCTAAGCTGAGGAATGCCAGTGCAGCAGGAGTCTGATAGGGACCAGCTGAAGGAACTGGGAGTGTTCAGCCTGGAGAAGAGAAGGCTGAAAGAAGACATAACTCTCTGACAGGAAAATGTAGCAAGATGGGGGTCTATCTCTTCTCCCCAGTATTGAGTGATGAGACTAGAGGAAATGGCCTCAAGTTGCCCCAGAGAAGGTTTAGATAGGAGCTGAGGAAGAACTTTTTTCCTGAAAGGGTTGTCAGCCCCTGTCCCAAGCGGCCCAGGGAGGTAGGGGAGTCCTCATCCTTGGATCTATTGCTGTGAAGCTGAGGGCCACGGGTGAGTGGTGGGCTTGGCAGTGAGAGGTGAGTGGTTTGACTCCATGAGCTTAAAGGGCTTTTCCAACCAAACAATTCTATGATTTTATGAATGGAGAGCACTGGCTGTCTGCCCTCTGGGGTCCTCACAGACACTGGGGACACCATGGGTCTCCCCCATGTCAGAGCCATGGATATAGCCTTACCCTCTATGGAAATTAAGGCCTTCAACTACTCTGCTCTCTTGTAAACCCCTTTGGCTCTTTCACCGACTTTGAGATTATCTGCCCCAAATCCTTTGTGTCCTTCCCATCTCTCACCATGGTCCTGTCCTCTTTGGCTCACTGAGTGATTGGATTGGTGATTAGTTCAGCCTCCCAAACCCCATGCTTCTTTGGATGCCTCCAGAGATTTTTGGATTTCACAAGAGCCCTCTCAGGGTGATCAGCAGATGACTCTCAAGATCTGTGCCCCATTTACTGATTGTTCTTACTAGGAGCTAAGGGCACAACAATCTGACCTTGCTTTCCACGTCATCCTCTGGGCCACACTGAGTAAAGACAACACAGAGCAAAGAGGAAGGGAAGGAACATCCTCCCCATGAAGGACAAAGATACACAGAAAAGTTGCACCACTCTCTGAGCTGCCAAGTCCCAGGTATTGCCAGAGCTATGGAACAAATGCTCCTCTCTGCATATAAGGTCAATGGCTGGGTCTAGCACTGCTTCCCAGCCACTCACATTGGTAAGAGTTTGAGGGCAGAACAGCAGGAGATGAAGTCTGCTAATTAAATCATTTTATCTCCAGACTTTGCCTGATGGCACTGCCTCTTCACAGCTTGACAAAACTTCCATCAGTCAACAGTAAGTCTTGGCCAGCTGTATGCCAAACTGCGAGCATGGGGCTGTAACCCTTTGAAATACTTAAGACCCTTAGTGGATGAAAGACTATTTACTTAATTCCTTGCCAATTTTTTTGTGGATCATAAGGCGGAAGATTTTTCACCAGTTCAACTGTGTTTGTCTGCATAACTTGTGTTTTTCATGATGGTGGCAGCATTGACATGAGTTATCCACAGATGAGTTTTTCTTTTTTCATCTAGAATATGTGTTTTTTTCCAGCTGAAGAAAGACAATACATTTCCAAATTGGTACAGAAAATGTGCTCAGCAAAGCTAAAAACACATTAATTCTCCGTGTTAGGCTATTTGTGTTGTTTCCAGCCATGGTTACACTTCCCACAGAAGCAGAGAATCTGAGATTTCTGGGTGGAGTTTGCAGCACCAGGATGATGCATTCCCAACAATAGATGACACAGGGAGACCTCAGGGGAGTTTTGTTACTCCCCACTGTATTGTAAAAGATGCAGTGGCTACAAGAAACAAGTCACTGTCATCACCACTCCGGTCCCCCTAAGAACCAATGAACAGCCTCAGCAGGAAAACCTGCATCCCTGAGCTGTCTCATCCCCAANGGAGTGTTCAGCCTGGAGAAGAGAAGGCTGAAAGAAGACATAACTCTCTGACAGGAAAATGTAGCAAGATGGGGGTCTATCTCTTCTCCCCAGTATTGAGTGATGAGACTAGAGGAAATGGCCTCAAGTTGCCCCAGAGAAGGTTTAGATAGGAGCTGAGGAAGAACTTTTTTCCTGAAAGGGTTGTCAGCCCCTGTCCCAGGCGGCCCAGGGAGGTAGGGGAGTCCTCATCCTTGGATCTATTGCTGTGAAGCTGAGGGCCACGGGTGAGTGGTGGGCTTGGCAGTGAGAGGTGAGTGGTTTGACTCCATGAGCTTAAAGGGCTTTTCCAACCAAACAATTCTATGATTTTATGAATGGA
Source organism: Urocolius indicus (assembly GCA_013401255.1). Taxonomy (NCBI): domain Eukaryota; kingdom Metazoa; phylum Chordata; class Aves; order Coliiformes; family Coliidae; genus Urocolius; species Urocolius indicus. The sequence goes on from WBNH01000708.1 coordinate 75,521, forward strand.
GAGCACTGGCTGTCTGCCCTCTGGGGTCCTCACAGACACTGGGGACACCATGGGTCTCATCCTTGGATCTATTGCTGTGAAGCTGAGGGCCACGGGTGAGTGGTGGGCTTGGCAGTGAGAGGTGAGTGGTTTGACTCCATGAGCTTAAAGGGCTTTTCCAACCAAACAATTCTATGATTTTATGAATGGAGAGCACTGGCTGTCTGCCCTCTGGGGTCCTCACAGACACTGGGGACACCATGGGTCTCCCCCATGTCAGAGCCATGGATATAGCCTTACCCTCTATGGAAATTAAGGCCTTCAACTACTCTGCTCTCTTGTAAACCCCTTTGGCTCTTTCACCGACTTTGAGATTATCTGCCCCAAATCCTTTGTGTCCTTCCCATCTCTCACCATGGTCCTGTCCTCTTTGGCTCACTGAGTGATTGGATTGGTGATTAGTTCAGCCTCCCAAACCCCATGCTTCTTTGGATGCCTCCAGAGATTTTTGGATTTCACAAGAGCCCTCTCAGGGTGATCAGCAGATGACTCTCAAGATCTGTGCCCCATTTACTGATTGTTCTTACTAGGAGCTAAGGGCACAACAATCTGACCTTGCTTTCCACGTCATCCTCTGGGCCACACTGAGTAAAGACAACACAGAGCAAAGAGGAAGGGAAGGAACATCCTCCCCATGAAGGACAAAGATACACAGAAAAGTTGCACCACTCTCTGAGCTGCCAAGTCCCAGGTATTGCCAGAGCTATGGAACAAATGCTCCTCTCTGCATATAAGGTCAATGGCTGGGTCTAGCACTGCTTCCCAGCCACTCACATTGGTAAGAGTTTGAGGGCAGAACAGCAGGAGATGAAGTCTGCTAATTAAATCATTTTATCTCCAGACTTTGCCTGATGGCACTGCCTCTTCACAGCTTGACAAAACTTCCATCAGTCAACAGTAAGTCTTGGCCAGCTGTATGCCAAACTGCGAGCATGGGGCTGTAACCCTTTGAAATACTTAAGACCCTTAGTGGATGAAAGACTATTTACTTAATTCCTTGCCAATTTTTTTGTGGATCATAAGGTGGAAGATTTTTCACCAGTTCAACTGTGTTTGTCTGCATAACTTGTGTTTTTCATGATGGTGGCAGCATTGACATGAGTTATCCACAGATGAGTTTTTCTTTTTCATCTAGAATATGTGGTTTTTTCCAGCTGAAGAAAGACAATACATTTCCAAATTGGTACAGAAAATGTGCTCAGCAAAGATAAAAACACATTAATTCTCCGTGTTAGGCTATTTGTGTTGTTTCCAGCCATGGTTACACTTCCCACAGAAGCAGAGAATCTGAGATTTCTGGGTGGAGTTTGCAGCACCAGGATGATGCATTCCCAACAATAGATGACACAGGGAGACCTCAGGGGAGTTTTGTTACTCCCCACTGTATTGTAAAAGATGCAGTGGCTACAAGAAACAAGTCACTGTCATCACCACTCCGGTCCCCCTAAGAACCAATGAACAGCCTCAGCAGGAAAACCTGCATCCCTGAGCTGTCTCATCCCCAAATCTCCCCCATTCTCCACAGCCACAGGGCCTCTACTCCAACAGCACTGCTCACCAGCCACAGCAGAGCCTGGATTTGTCCCCACAGGTGCTTGCAGTGGCTGCATTGTCTCTTGTTTTGGAGCATGATTCAACACAAAGCATCCTCTGCTAGCAGATATGGTTCCCAGCAAGACAGCGGGAGGAGCTTGAGGGACTAAAACACCAAAACTTGTAGGCTGAGGATCTTGGGAGAATAAAGACTTCAACTCCTCTGCACTGGTCCATTTGTCACCAGAATGGATACAGCAAGAGACAACACAAAAAGCTTAAAAGACATCATCTGAAGATCTGCAGTCTGCTGAGTGCTTCCACATGACCATTGTGTTCCCCATATAAAGGTCAGAGAAAATACTGGTCATACTGACCACACAAGGCGAGTGGGGTGGCTCAAGCTGCCACCCCACTTATGTCCCTTCTCACAACCAGTGGCAGCAAGTAGAGCCAAAGCCTTGCTCAATTCCATCAGCACCACTGAGCATTATCCACCTCCTGGACCATAATGTCAAGGGGCATCCTGGCTTGTATCAGCACTGGTGTGGCAGCCGGATCAGGGCAGAGATTGTCCCCCTGTGCCAGGCCCTGGTGAGGCTGCAGCTCGAGCGCAACACTGAGGTGCTGGAGCGTGTCCAGAGCTGGGCAGCAGAGTAGGGGAAGAGGCTGGAGCACAAGTGTGATGAGGAGCAGCTGAGGGAGCTGGGGCTGTTCAGCCTGGAGAAGAGGAGGCTGAGGGGAGACATGAGCACTCTCTGCAACTCCCTGACAGGAGGTTGTAAAGAGGAAGGTGTCAGTCTCTTTTCCTGACTATTAAATGATAGGACAAGAGGAAATGGGGTCAGGTTGCACTAGGGGAGGTTTAGATTGGATCTGTGGAGCTTCTTCCCCGAGAGGGTCGTCTCTGTCTTAGGCTGCCTGGGGTTGGGGGGGGTGGAATCCTTGTCCCTGGAGATATTGCAAAGCCATATAGCTGAGGTGCTGAGGACCATGGGTTAGGGGGTGGGTTTGACCATGTGAGGGGAGAGGCCAGACTGCATGAGCCTAAAGTGTTTTTCCAACCTAACTATTCTGTGATTCTACATTCTGCAGCAACATCAAGGCACCAACAAATCTCTACACAGACTTGCACCCACTATACCCTTTAGTTATTAACAAGGTTTTCTTCTCTAAATGCTTCCACAGATATTTTACCCATTCCCCACTGTTGTCTAATGATTTCTTACTACAAACACAAATTATAAAATATTCCAAAGAAATAGAATATATGCAGAATATAGGCAGTGAATTTCAGTTTTAAGAGCCCAATGATATTGGCTGAACAGACACTGGCTTTATTCACTGCAGCATCTTCACTCTGACATACAATCTCTTTAAAATCCTGAGGGAGTCCCATTTTAATTTACAGAAATTTAATGACAATATTACATAGGAAATTAGAGTTAACTTTTTAACAGCATATATTCCTTCATCTGACTAGCAGAAAGTGTGCTTGCAATAATAATCATTTAATAGAGCCACATGGGTAAACATTAAGGTATTTGCAGCAGTTTATTGACACTGAACTCACAAAATAGTTCAATCACATTTTTTTTTAATCTTATCTGAATTTTCACTGTTTTTTACCTGCATGGCCTGCTAGCATGGTAAACCAAAGCATTTGCAATCTTGCCATGCCTCATTTAAATGAAAATCTTTATTCCTATTCTGTGAAACACAAAAGGTGGTAGACAGACCTCTCCTGAAGCTTCAAGCAAAAAAAAGATGCTCAAGTCTGTTGACACAAAGATCTTTGAGCATGTCCATAATGAAAATCAGTATTTCTAGGCTGAGATACTTCATCTCAAATCCACATTCAGTCTCTCTTCTATCACCACATGCATCACTTTTAACTCCAGTGATCACAGCTTACCTTTCTGATTTCAGCATCATATTGAGAGCTCACATGAAAGCCTTTGCTACAATCCCACACGTATCCAAAACCTCCATCCATCATTTAAATATCATGTTTTGGCTGCTCCATATGCCTGTGACAAAACAACTATGTTTTTCAAAGAAGCTATGGTCTGGTCCATATCTATGCAACTGACCCAAACTCCAGTGATATTTACTATTCTATACATTTCTTTGTCACCTGCAAGTGAAACACAGATATTTTCTTCCAGCCAAGACAGCCTGTGAGCTACTTGGGCTCATGCAGCACCCTGCTCCTTTGTACAAATCCCATGGTAAACAGTGAAAGTGCGGGAGCAACCTCTACAGAGTTTCCACTTCCTCCAGTACTTGATGTTTTACAGAGAGTCCCTGTGTGACTGAGCATATAATATATTTAAATGAAATCCAAAAGTTTTAGCACATGTATTTTTAGTAAAGCCAGCTGTGGTTTGAAATTTCAGTTCCAAGGGAAATCCTGCAAAAAGCAAGGAATGAAGAGAAGAATATAAATCAGAAAGGAAAACTTCATTTCAGGAGCTCTCTCTGAGACAATTTGTTGAAAAAAAATGAAAGATATCAAAACATTAAGAACTGTTTCAGTTTCAGTGTTATTTCTACTTATATGACCAGTGTACAGTTAATTTAAAAAGTGTTAAAGTATAATGAAAGTACATAGACCGTTTGGCACTGAATAGATGGTCTGAGTGAAGATACAACATGGAAGATTTTTCAAAATATCATGTTAAAAATTCACTTTGCACCTCCCCCAAAGTTTACACAATCTTTTTTACGTACAGCTTCCCTCAGTCCCCAGCAGGCTCCTGGTTTCGGCTCCCAAGGCTGCAGAGCTGCACTATCAGCAAGCTCAAAATGCTCATCGAACAAAAACAACACAGGAAGGAAATGTTTTCTCTTGCTTTTACTAGGACCTTCTGATCTATAGAATTGCTCATAGATTTTCAGTGTTCAGATATCCCAGCTCTGCACTGGCACAGGTAAAGCATCGGCACAAAAAGGCAGGAGAAACTAAACATATTTGCAACCAAATGCACACCAAGAACATGGCCAAGAAAAGCACCTGCAAGATACTTTAGTGGAAGTCACCTTGCAAGTGCATGGAGAGGCTCTCATCAGCATAAAGTGGTGGTAGTGTAAAGATGATGTAGGAAGGCTTCAGCAACCTTCTGCACTGCTGATAGTCCTCACACCCAGACCCTCTGAACTCAGGGATCTGTCATCCCCAGTTTGCACAGGTATTTCTACCCACAGCAAGAACTTTGCATTAATGATTACTCCAACATTACCCAAGAGAAGCCTCGTGGCATTATGACCCCATCCCAGAGCAGTCCTTTCACCTAGCAGCATTTTGAACCCTCTCTGCATAACTATCTCAGACTATTTCCTCCTGTGTTTTCTCTAGAATTTGCTTTAATTACATTTTCTGTGGATCCCCAAAGATGTCTTTCCCCTAATGATTTCTTTTTATTTTATTCCTGACATCTCAAATCCAAACATCATTCATCGTTACTGATTGCCTCCTTTGTCTCCTCTAAAGTAAACAAAATTAAGTCCAAGAAAGCTTTCAGGCCCAGGTGCACTCTGCCAGGAGATGCACTGCCAAAGGCCTTCTCTGTTGATGTTTGCATTTGTACAGAGAAGCCATGAGTCTTCAGCATCTCCTGCTTTTTTAGAAAAGGGAAATAAAAAACTTAAGGCTTGTAATATGAATTCTAAAACCTTCAACAGCCAGTGACCTAAATAAAGCTGAATTTCCTGGATTTATCCTGATGCTATTACTCCCCAAGAGATGCACGAGCAGAGATTCGTCTCTCGTTTATCCTTGCAGTTACAGAAGAAATACTCTGGCTGGTAGTTCAAAAACAATGACTGAAATGATGCATAAACACAAAATTTCAAGACTCTTTAAAAGCCAGCATATTTGAAAGGTATTTCTGTAACCCTGATGGGTAATTTCTTGCTGCTATTTCAAGTACAGCCTAAACTCAGGTCCGTAAGACAGTGCAGCCCCAGCCTCCCAGCACTGCTCATGCTGCATCTCCCTGTCCCTCAGGAGTGGGGCTCCTTTGAGCCAGGAAGAGCTCAGGGCCACCTCCAGCTGATATCTTTCAGAACCTATCACCTGTGATATCACTCTGATAACAGAGAGCTTTCCCTTCCACCCTTGGTTTCACAAAACTATTTTGGTTGCAAGACTAGGTTTGGAAATACTCAAAGTATTGCATCCTGACTTTTTCCTTTTTCTTGACAGAAAAAGGAGATATTTTTTGAAAGTGGCATAAAAATCCAGGAAAACTTTTATTTAAAAAATTGATAGCTCTAAAGCAATAAATATGAAAGTTGGAAACAAAACTAGGTACTCTGTGTGGCCCAGTATTATCCCTCCCCTTTTAACAATGCTTCACTATTTTATCTTTTGAGAACTTATTGCAGAAAAATCAAATATTTATACTGTGACTTTAGTATTGTGTCAAATATGATCATAAACTAAATATTTTTCTAAAATTACTTTTCTTGTGCAAATAGAGGATATACTTCTGCTGTCATTACCCAGGCAAATAATCTTATTGGTTTCAGCAAACTCGCTTAACAGAGCCAGCTAACTAGGTTTTGGATCTGGATATACTGAATATACTATCAGAAAAACCACTCCTGGTGGCTAATTGAGACACACTCATCAGCACCTTTCATTAACCTGTTCCTTAAGACCTTTCAGGAACTTGTTTTAATGTAGCATTTAGCAGTATACATGAAATAAAGCTGGTTCTCGTTGTCTGACAAAGATAATTTTCAGGTCATGGGTGAGGAAACAGTTCATATGTGCTTTAACAGCAAGTCCAGCTTAGAGCCACGCTAATTCACAGAAATCCTGTCATCAGCTCATTTTGTGAAAGTTAATTTAATCCGTTACCAATACATCAGTTACTTCCTCATCTTCTCAAACATTTGCATTGACTTTTGACAAGTGCAGCCTTCCCGTTAAGTCCAAAGATTACATGAAGATAGCAATTAACTGTGATGTTCAAAAAAATAGATCACTTCTGTTTAATTGTGGGCATGGTAGATAATAACTAGATCAGGAAGCAGCCCTGAACCACCAGCCACCTCCCTGTCTACCAAAAAACACAATAGAAGTAACCAAATCACTTCTAACCTTTATCTCTCCTCTCACATGAGGAAATGTGCAGCTGTTGATTGCACAGGAACAACAACATGAGATATTTCTTCGGAGCACTATGTCCATCTTGCTGTAGTTTATTAGTAGGAAACTGTGCATTAATGCCATCACTGGAAAAGTAGCAGAGGATCAACAGCTCTCAGAGGAGAGCTGGATGTGTTTTACCTGGAGACAAGATAGATTTTTGAGAGACACACACTGGGATCATTTCTCATTACACATCTCACTGCAAACCAAGACTGCTGATCCCTACCATCAATCTTTGGTGGCTGCACTTCTCTTGAATGCTGCAGTCTACAGCCCTTACTCTTCTAAACCAGCCAGCAACAACAGAAGCCAAAGGAGAAAAAAACAACAGTTTTTCACCCATGATCACAGAGTAGCCATACCTTGAAAAGTAACAGTTAAACATTCAACACTTGTTCAATCTGTACCCAGGAGGAAAGTATGAGTACATCTGCAGTAGAAGACACCAGACACTTTGCATCAGAGGGACCCAAGGTTATACACTTCACAGATAGAAAGGAAAGAAGGACAAATAAAATATTTTATCCACTCCCTCTTAAAATTTTCCAAGAGAGAAACTTTACCATAGGAATCATCTCTAACAAAAAAAAAAAAAAAAACCAAAAAGCTAGTTTGTGCATTCCTCTTATAATTACCAAGATAATTATCATCTATACTATTCACCAAGAGGCCCAGCTGACTCACCGCTACTTGAAACCTTTGAACAGAAACCAAATTTGAGACTTAAAATATGCTTTTGCTTTATCCTTTAGTGATTTGAAGGAGTGTACGTCTCTGCTCTGTTGTGAAAGGTCTCAGAAAACAGTCAATACGTCTGGCCTTAAAAATCACCAGGTCAGAGTCTGCAGGTTCCCTCAGCTGAGCTGAGCTGTAGCTGGTTGCTACAGTCTTCGTCCATCTGTGCTTTCCCTGACCCTTGGCTTTGGCTTTTCCTCTTGGAGGATCTCATATAAATCAAGGGTTAATGTATATTCATACCTATTTATGCTGTTGAATTGCAGCAGAAACGAACAAGGTTTGGAATACATTTAAAAAAAAAGTTGAGTATAATCATGTATTGTTACTGCACTATTGAATGTCTTATTATGTGTAAGACAGCATTGAGACATAGCAGCATCTAAAGCTCTGGGAGGAAACAAAAAGAAGAGGCCCCATGTTGATGGCAATTCCATATGTAATTGATACTTTCACACAGATTTTGACTGTTCATAATGGAGGTAAATGATGTTAGAAGAGGGCTGTAGAACAGTAATTTAGAGATGAAACTTTTTGCAAGTTGTATTTCCTCCTAAAAGAAAAATACTTTGGTAAGCTATATTTGGTATATAAAAACCTCATCCTGGCTTGAACTTTTGCACGTTTAAATGCTATAGGTGAGTTGCTTTAGAAAAATGTCAGTCTTCTATCCTTACCTATGTCAGTTTTCTATACAGTCCCTTAAAAATCTCTGAGTTTGTTGCTGAAGGGCTAAGTTTTAGAATAGCGTCTAAAGGGATCTTGAAAGTCCAGACAAAGTGTTACTTTAACTCACTCAGGCACTATGAGCATCCTTAGCCACCAGGAGCAAAGTTCTCAGAAGAAGTTGTGTCTCAGAGACATCTTGTCTCCCTCAAAGCCGTGGGGAGCTCAGTCCCCGAGGGTCACTTTGGGAGCCTGGTGGAAGCAGGAGTGAAAACCATATATTCTCCAAATCTCCCACCAGCTCTGCTGCCTCTATCATGAGGTGCCATAAAATCAGAGAGGTCCCAACACCTTTAAAGCCTGATCAGCATCCCTTCAAGTGAGCAAGAGGTGGGGATCTCCTCCCCAGGTGTCACCTCCTGTAATCCTCCTGCACATCTGAAGCCCCAGCTGAGGATTTCAAGGACCTCTGTCAGGGAAAGACGCCTTTGGAAAGGTATCCTGGCTTAATGTGACCTTGAAATGGCTGCAGCCCTGAAACAACAGATACAGCCTATCCTGGGCTCTTTGGGCAGAGATTACCCCTCTCTGTGCTACCAGAAGGTGATGTTTATGAGGAATCATAGAATGGTAGGGTTTGGAAGGGACCTTTAGAGATCATCTAGTCCAACCCCTTTGCAGAAGAGGTTCACCTAGATCAGGACACATAGGAACATGTCCAGGTGGGTCTTGAAGACCTCCAAGGAAGGAGACTCCACAACCCCTCTGGGCAGACTGTGCCAGGGCTCCATCAACCTCAATGAAATATTTTTTTCTTATATTTCAGTGGAACTTTTTGTGTTCCAGCTTCATCCTATTACCCCTTATCCTGTTGCTACCTACTATAGAAAAAAGGGATGCTCCAACCTCCTGACATCCAATTTACAGCCTTCCCTGAATATCCCTACTGATGTTCTGCTTGCTTATTAAAGCAGTGTGTTGCAGGGGCCTGGCCAGAATAAGTACTGGGTCATCTCCTAAAACTGCACATAACCAAAGTCAGCAGTTGCTGGGCAGTACACAACAGTAATTGAGACAGCTACAGTTTTCCCTGCATTTAAGGTGGCCACAGTTACGTTTGCCATGGCTGCCATGCTATGCCAGGATAAGCAACGAAAGATGAGTAAATTAAAGCATTCCTGCTAAAAGAGTTGAAATAAATTGAAAAGCAAATGTTTCCACATCTAGTTACAACTTACCCAAGGGACTAGTTTCACAGATCACTATAGGGAAGAGGAAGTAAAGAGCTATCTCTATACATCTGCTCAAGTTAATACTCTTGATGCTTTTTAAGTTCTTTTACCTTCTGCTCATATATAACCCAGAGCAAGGACATGACGAAAGCATTCCCTTCTGGCTCATATACCATGGTCAAATATGTGCCTTTCCTTTTAGGACAGCTTTCAACCTTTAAGATTCTGTGATTTTGATTCAACACACAGTTCAGGAAAGTCTTCACTAGGAGAGGTGTGTTCACTGAGCTCAATAACAGGCTTGACAAAAACTGGAACCGGTACAAACATGAGAGATGTAGAAGTGTTTCCAGCAAGGAGCAGCACTGACACAATTAAGTAACCATCTCAACTCTTACCGAAGTTTGCAGCAGAACTGGCAAGTGAATGGGAAGTTTCTGAAACTGCTCTGCTATCTAAACTCCTAATTCAGTGTCTTGTTATAGCTATTACTTAAAATGCTTACTGTATTAAAACCTCTATGGGGTTCTGGAAAATATGGAGCTATGAGTGCCCCTGGAAGGGCTTAAGTCCATGCTGTATTCACTTTCAGTGAAACATGAAAACCTAAATTTAACAATCATTCCCCTGTCACTTAGCCACCAGCTGCAAAACACAAACTAAATGTAAAAAATAGCTTCAGCCTCAGCAAAATGTATCACAGATTATTTACTGGAATTTTCAAATGCCTTATTGGCAGTTCCATGCACAGGTCACTGCTGGGGATCCCCATGCCTACGGCCAGGATCCCTGCTGCCATAAGCTTCCTGATGATGCTCGCCCACCCCAGGGACCATGGGTATATAGGGCACCTCATCAGCATGTAGAGTGAGAGCCCATCTGCCTGGGAACACACAAGTACATCAGACATAGAGCTGGCCAGGCCACAGAGCTGACTCTCAGTATAGTGCCTGGCAGGCTGAGGCAGCCCCAGGTAACTCTTGACCTCAAGTGCCAGGCTCTAGCACCTGTGAGCTTCATCCAGCACCTACCATGAAACTCAAAACACACCTTTCCCTCCCTGAGGGGCTTCTCGGACCCTGTCCACCTCTGGCTGATGTTGCCTGATGCCCAGTTAAGTCTATTAGCATTGACACACACCTTTACCCACTCCAGCTACGTTTCCCAGCCTCACAGATCATGGGTTAGCAGCCCAAGCTGTGCACTGGCAGAGACACCAGGTGGCACATGGGGCAGAATGGAAACCTCTCTGCTCAAAATCTCAAAGTTCAAACATTGATAAGTGTTGTGGCCTACTTATTCCCCTCCATCTACAGTAAAGCACCCCACAGCCCTAGCAAGAACCAGAGCAATGCTTAATTTGCTAGAGGTCATCATTGCTTTGATAATGAAGTTACAATCCTCTTAAAAACAGATTTTAAAACAATTAATCTTAACCTTGCTGATAAACTCTGAATTGAAGTTAATTATTCTTTTAAGAGCAGATTTTTCTGCACATGCTTTAGATTATCTCCACCATCCCCACACAAGCCTTTGGTGATATTAATAAGCTGCAGAATCAGAAGGCAGAACCAGTTTACTGCGTCAAAGTACAAGCAGTTGGGAAAAACTATTTGAAAGTGATAAAGGAGAACGCACAGTAGATATATTGTCAATACCAAAGGCATTAAATCAAGTTCAAAGGAGATCATTAAAATTTATGCAGCCTAAAATGCAAATCCATGTACATGTAACTACAAAACTATAAACTTTTATAGTGGTTTAAGGTAAATTCTGTAAAAATCTATGCTTGTGAAGTGTATGCATCCTTTCTGCCTCTGCGAGATGCTTTCTTATTTGATATTTCTGAGTATTTCCTCTTATAATAGAGGGATAATACTTTTAAATTATATAACTTCCAAGTGTTCTAGCTTAAAAATGGAGTTCCAGGAAGACCTAAAGTGGGGGGAAAAAAAAAGCTTTCAACAAATTTCATAAAGAAAATAAACTTTTTCCTTAGTTACTTTGAAACTTTCACTTTGTTTTCAGAGAAGTGAAACATCAGTCAAATTTGAGACTTGCCCTCCCTCTTTCATTCTTACCGTTGAACACCATCTTCAGCCTCTGAAAGAAAAATTCTGGGGTTGGTTTGTTTGCTGCATGGCATAAGCCTCTTTTTCCCATCATTCAGACGCTACATCCTGGCCAAACATCTGCAACATCTCAGGATGTCTTATTGCCTCCTACAAGCAACTCCATGCCTTAAGAATTTCCAAAGAAGTAAATCCTACAAGGTTCCTCAGGTGCATGCCATACAGGCCATTAGTCCAGAAATTCGCCAGGAAAAGATTATTCTGACCATTCCTGGTCTGTAAGAACTCTTCCCTTATTACTGATGTTTTATAATTCTGACACATCCTTACTTTTTTTATTACAGTCTAATTCCCAAAACAAGATGCTATGGAGATGAGGGCCATGGGTTTGTGGCAGGCTTGGCAGGGTGAGGGGAGGAGTTTTACCTGATCTTAAACATCTTTTCCAACCAAAATGATTCTATGGTTCTAAGAAGCCCAGATTTCTTTCAATACAGCTCAGACTGTTCTTCACACACTCACCACTTTGGGCAGGAGCAGAGAAAGGCAAATAAAAAAGCACAGGTAACTCAAGGCTAACAGAGCTCATGGGAAGTCTGTGGGTTGGTGCCAAGGCCTCCATCACAAGGAGGACATCTCCACACACCACAGTGACATTCCCCAGTCTGTGTGAGGACAGCAATAACATTACACAACTACATGCATCCTTCCCATGTCAAGCTGTGATATACAAATAACTGAACTGGTATCAGCTCTGCTGAACCAGTTTAAAAGAGAGTCAATTCAGGGGCAGCAGGTGCTGAGGGTAATGTAGGAGATCAAGCTCCCTGGTACAGCATCTCTTCCTGTGCTTCTAATCCAAAAACTAATATGGGAATTGAATTCTATACAATGTCAACTGCTAAAAAAAAGAGCATCAAGTGTAAAAGCAAAATAGAACTCTCTGACTTGTTCTGCCTGCTAAGACAGATAACCTTTCCTCAAAACTCATGCCTACATCTGAACCAGCTCATTCTCCAGAAATATTACAAATACAGAAGTCATTTGATCCTCTTGAGTGTTGTGTGACTGGGGTGCTTTGTTTTGAAAAACGTTGTACAAAAATGCAGTTTTCACTTTTAGAAAATTTCTTTGGCACCTTCTCCATATGCATGCATCCTTCTCTTTATGCATCTATATATACAACCTTTCCATCAGAGCTTTTACTGGTATTTTTGTATAACCAGACTGCAGAAAATAGTTAAATCTATTTTAATCAAATGTATTAGACAAAACCATAAGCAATCTGCATACTGCATGCACTTGCAGGCAACAAAAAGAACGCTTCTGTTTTCTTTCTATGTGTACAACAGAATGATTAAGTACGTTCAATTCAAATTCCTAACCTGGTGTGTAGCTTTTAAAGAAAAATCCATCTATGCCCATGGGCAGTCTGCTACTAAATCCTTGCAAAAAATTCTTTTCTAACAGCATTTTAAATATATTTTTCATGATACTCATCTTTGTTTTTTTCATTCTGTTTCTAACCTCATCTGTTCCAGATCTAAGCAGTTCCCTAATGAACTGCAAAATTAATGCATAGATCCAGTCACCAGTTTGGCAGAGACATTACAGTAATTCTGCTGATTTAATGTCTACAATTCTATGTAATAAATGCCAGAGGCCTGAAACTATTTTCAGATCAGCTCCTGTAGTCTCTACTAACTTGAAGGAGTAGTTCATTCTGCCTGTCCAGGCAAAGCATTTCAAATTGACAGCAAATAACCAAAGTAATCGAGGAAAGAAAGAGAAGCTTAAAACATTGATCTCTTCTCTGAACTTCTGTTGTATAGAAATACAAAAAGCCTTTGATCCTCAAGACCAGGAGATAGCCCCATAGATCCTGACATCTAAAAGACATTGCTGAGAGATGATCTGCAACCATCAGGTATTAACCACCCCAACAACCCTTTTGTCTGTTATAAGGACCACAGTGTGTAACTGGAAGGTTTAACTTTCATAAACATAATTGCACTTACAGGATGCTTTTGAGTTCTGCTAATCGATATGAAAGCCTCCAACAGCAGTTGTGGATCCCAGACTGTATGGAACACTAGAACAGGGGACTTTGCCATTTTCCTCCCAGGTGGGCAGGTCCCTGCTGCCCCAGGCAGACAACAAACTCCCAGCTGTGCCGGGGAGAGGCAGAGCAGTGTACCCCATTCTAAACCCTAGCCTTTTATGACTCTTTTTGCCTATTTTTTTCTGTGATATTATGGAAATTATTGCTGCCTGGGAATAGGAAAATACTGAGGAGGTGAAATGCTGCTTGAGCTAAAGAACAAAAGCAGCACAAGAACAAACAAAAACCAAACCAGAAAACTCTCTCAGCTCTAGCCTAAAACCATAGATCAGGTAAAAGCTGTCAAAGGCAAGATTTAAAGGCTTTTCAAAATAAAAAGCAACATCTCTTGGAAGAACACAGAGCCACCACCAACATCCCCAGGCAGGAGCTGAGCTCACCTCCGTTAGCTGAATGTCTCCAGACCGCTGGGAGCCAGGGCTGCCCCATAGGCACTGCTCCTCAGGGCTGCCCATCACAGAACACCTTAGCAGAGCTGAAGAATTTTCATTACCAGAAAAAGCCACAGGAAAGGATCCTGCTGCAAGTGTGATGCTGTTGCCAACTCCCTACTCAAAGTAACCCTCAGTTCCAGGGCCTACCCCTGGTCCCTGGAGGGAAGTAAATAACCTTGGCAATGGGACACAGCTGTGTAAAAGGAGAGCTGCTTTCAGCCTAGCCTCTAGGTAGCTTGAGTTCATCAGTTTGCAACCAAGATTTGGGGCTTTGCAACATGCTGCATCATACACATTATGGTCTGTGATGAGGTCATGTTTATCTATCCACACTATGCATGCCCATATTGCCTTTATGGTGTTGTAACATCCCCCATCTAGTTTTCTCACGCCTCTTTTTTCTTACAGCTGCCGGCCCATCAGCTACTACTGAGTCCATGGCATTTTCTTCTGAAGATAAGTGAACTATTCTATTAATTTTACCTGACCTTTCTGATCTTTCCTGCCCTAAAAAGGGAGATTATTTCTCTTGGTATTCTTCCCAAAACAATAAATTTATCCAGCCCATCTGCTCTGACTTCAACATGTGCTCCTTTTATTTGCAACTATTTGTTAAAATACTAGAAAAGTAAAATCAATCAAGCTAATGTTCAGTTAGTTTAGAATCAAAGTTTACCTTTTTAACCTAAAAAAGAAAAGGTATGGAGAAGAGGGCTGGCAAGGTTAAGTAAAGGTCTAACAGATGGTAGAGTCACAGAGGGACTCGTATTTGGATGTTTGAGATTGCAGTGAGGAGGCAGAAGCCAGATGAGATCTTCAAATCAGACTCGGGGAAGCAAGCTAAGCCAAGAAGAGTAAGTTTCAATTATTGCTGCAAATATATGGTGGCAACAGCTATGTGTGGAGTCCCCGTTATTTGGGGGACAGACACCCACACAACTGGAGGTGTGCATCAAAGGTGTCTGGCAGGCAAAGCCTGAATGCTGGAGGGCTGGCAAGGTAGCAGCTTCCTGAGACAGTCATGTGGGGGGATGCAGCCCCTCTGCAGACTGATTCTCAGGAGAGGGTGCAGCCCACAGAGTCCCATTTTGGGACAGGAAAGACAGCCTAGAAGTGCTTGGACATATCCAAGCTGGTGCAGAGATTTCAGCTTGTCCATGCTTAGTATCAGATGAGGGGTTGGGGAGATCATCCGCTCTGCATAGACGCTCCCAAAGTAACCTCATCAGTGGACCAGAAAGAGTTCCTACAAATCCCTCTTGGGATACTGAACTTGAAATTTTTCTCACTTAAATGCTAGAGCATCACAGAATATTAAAAAGTTTGTTAAAATTGTGCATTATCTCACAGAGAACTTTAATCTGCCATGGCCAGAGGACTATTGATTTATTATTATCTCGTTTGATGTTTCTGGTTGTACCAGCACTGTCAATAAACATCTACGTCTCATCACATACAAAAAAGAGCACTTCATAATACATCAATAACAGGTAAAGTGCCAGACTGAGCTGTGGGGAGCTTTGGGGCTCATGTCCTCTCCCTCATCCCTTCCTTAAACACTCTCAGACCCTGAGAAATTGTTTCCAATCTCTGGAAAACCCATGGTCCCAGCTGCTGCTCCACATTTCTGTGCTCAGGGCACTTGAAAAACAGTGACTGTGAAGGTTGTACCAATCCAGAACATTGGAGTTAAACACAGCCACTGGTGCAGAGGGAAAATCCTTACACAAAATTTCATAGTTTTGCACTTTCTTGGTCATTAGCCAAGAGCAGTATGAGAAATTTGTGCCCTTGCTCTTTCCTTTAGTCCTGAGCACTGCCTGTATCTCAAAGGACCCTTCTTTCACATTGATGCAGACGTTATTTTTACAGACACACTTCTGGCTTTACGAGCAAACATCGTATGGAGTGCAGATTGATTTTAATGTTGATCTTTCTGTTTTATTCAGTTTGCTTTCCTTTTTCTCCGAGCTAAGCTGCTATCTCTTCTCCTGTCTAAAACAACTGGGTTTACTTTAGACTTACCTTCTCTTTCAGTTTCCACATCTTTATGAGCAGAGGTTTCATTTCCCAGGCACTTCAAATTCCCTGGGAAATATGCTTTAAAAATCAATACTTGAAAATACTTCCCCAAGTATGAAGGAGGAAGGCATAAAAGTTACCCTTAGACATCTTCTAAAAACTTAATATGGATTAGAAAGAAGAAAAACTTTAAGCAGAAAGACAACTTTTCCTTGCACCCACCATAGGAGAAAGCCATGGGGGAGAGGAGGTTCAACGTGAGGTGCCCTTGGGAGCAGAGGACACAGCGAGCACTCATCAATGCTTTTCCAGACAGACACAGAACAGGACACCAGGTCTCCCGTCTTCACTGCTGCCTCGTGCTGAGGGCTGGTGAAGAGCCAGAGCAGACATCTGGGCAACATCCATCAGGATTCATGTGGTCTCATTTGTGTGCCAGTCCTGGCCTGGAAGTTACAGTTTATCAGTAGTGGGTTACCCCTGTAACTGCATTCAGGATGCAGCAGCAAAAAATCATTTCACTACACCAGGTTGCTCCAAGCCCCTTCCAGCCTGGCCTTCAACACTTCCAGGGATGGGGCAGCCACAGTCTCTCTGGGCAACCTGTGCCAGGCCTCACCACCCTCATAGATAAAAACTTCTTTAGCCTAAGGAGCTAACTCTGCACTCTTTCAGTTTAAAGCCATCACCCTTCATCACTACACATCTTTGTAAAAAGTTCCTCCCCAACTTTCTTGTAGAATTGAATTAATTCTAATTCTTTTTATTGCTTGAAGAAATTGTATGTCATCTTTCAGAGACAGAAAACAATGATTCTCTAATTAAAACATTTTTAGTTACAAGGTGGAGACTTTGCTTGCATCTCCATGATGCAGAAGCCTGCAGAAATATTTATTCTGTACCTGAAGAAATATCTGAACATAGTAGAAATGATAAAGCAAGGACACAGCAGGTCTGGGCAGGGGCCCAGGGAGACCAAGTCTGCCAAAAGTTTGGACTCCACATTAGGAGGAAGCTGGCACCAGGCTGCTCTCAGGGATGTGCTGTGAAGCCAAGCGTTGGTTGAACAGGTGATGCTCATCCCTAGCAGACCATTCTTATCGGTACCCTGACTGTAGGGATGACACTCTGATGCTGGGAAAGCGCTGTTGTGAAGCCAGAGCTTTCCCATGGGACCAACCACAGAAACTGCGGACAATGAGTCCAGCATGTCATTTCTGCTGTATTGACACCTCACAGCAACAACAGAACTAACAGGTTGTTTGCCCACACCAAGGAACGAGGAATCCCAAGGTTCATATCAGAGAGTGTTTGCATTGTGCCTTTAACTGCAGCTCTCACTGGAGTCGACTTTCCAACTTTGCTTCCTAGTTTTCTTCATAAGCTTCCACTCTTATTCACGAGTACAGTATCTGCACATTTATTTTAAAGGGATTACTGCAGCTAACCACACAGAGCCATTTAGCAATATTTAGCCCTTCTATATGGGAGGCTAAATTACACGTTAAGTGTAGAAGTATAAATGAAAACTGCAAACTAATTTCAGCAAAGCACTGAGGCTGGGGCTCATGCATAATTAAATTTCCTAATTCCAACGTTAAAATGATCTTAATGCAAAATTAAAGGTCCCATTTTAATAATGCCATCAATATTTTGAAGCTTTGGGGCTTGGTATTTCCATGCCATTCAGCAAGAAAAACAGCTGTTTGTCTAAAAGAGAGTTTCGATTCACTGGCTTTTTTTACTCTTGGAATGATTCTCATTGATATTTATGTTCTACTGTTGTGTGTTAATGTGAACGTCTTGGATTTCTTGTATACAGGCACATAGGAGGGGCTCGCTGGCCTGCCTCTGTTCTTCAATTCCTGGTGTCAAAATGGTATATCTTATGTTGAGAATGTGGTCAGAAACATAGGATCATAGAATCATTGAATCATTTTGGTTGCAAAACAACTTTAAGATCAACAATTCGAACCCCTCCCCTCACATTGCCAAGCCCACCACTAACCCACAGCCTTCAGCACCTCAGCTCCATGGCTTTGCAATAGCTCCAGGGATGGGGACTCCCCCACCTCCCTGGGCAGCCTGGGACACTGTCTGACAACCCTCTCAGGGAAAAAATTCTGCCCCATCTTCAATCTAAACCTCCCCTGGGGCAACCGGAGGCCTCTTCCTCTTGTCTTGTCTCGTAACTTTGGAGCAGAGACCAGCCTGCCTGGGCTACAACCTCCTGTCAAGGAGTTTTACAGACCGAGGTCTCCCCTCTTCTCCAGGCTGAATACCCCCAGCTCCCTTAGCTGCTCCCCATCAGACTTGTGCTCCAGCTCCTTCCCTAGCTCCATTGCCCAGCTCTGGACACGCTCCAGCCCCTCAACATCCATCCTGCAGTGAGAGGCCCCATACAGAACACAGTGTTCAGGTTGAGACAGTGGGACAGGAGAGAGTGATAGCATGGCCCAGCTTCACACACCTCCCACCAGCCACACCATGCTGGTCAATCTTCTCTGCGTGATGGTTATTTGAATCCTAAATTGATTCAGTTTCCAACTATGTTTACCAAAATTATTTATTTTAAAAATTAAACACATTTTGCTGACAATTTTAAAAACCGATGATCTTCTCTACTGTTGTTTCCTTGGTTTACCAACATAATGTGGCTTTTACATTAAAAAGGATAATGGTTTGATATGCTGATCTGTTCTTGATATGTTTTTTGTCGAGTATATGAAAGTCCTTCTTTTGCCTCCTTCTGGTCTTTGCTATTATCGTTCTTTATGTTAATGCTCAGTTAATTTTACATGTGTAGTTTACTTCCATTCGAGAGAAATGGTCAGCAGCTTATGGGGAAATGCTAAAAAGAGATAAGGAGGAAGCTGAATGCATCCTGGGTTTGATCTTAGCTCCATTTCCAGTTTTTGCTGCTGGAGCCTGGCAGTCAGAATGCCAGTCAGACTTATTGCATTAGCTCTCGTTCACCATTAAAGCTCCCAAATCTTCTCACATTATGGAAGTTTCAGGGGAAGATGAACTTCAGAAACCTCTTTCCAGTATGGTGGGGGATTTAGACGGCTTAGCAGCACAGCGTCTGCGGGGCCGACGGCCTGAGGGAACCGGTGCAATCTCCCATAGCAGCCCCCACAGAACTGCCACTGACCTCACTTTAAAACATTATGTAAAACAAAAATATATATAAAAATATATTTCAAATGGTATAAAATACATGTATAATTAATGTATATTGGTATTACACAAGATAATGTCTGCAAATAACAAATAGTGTAGTACCTATGAGTAATATTATATACATTATGTTGCATTTAGCTATGACACATTTACACAAATACTTGTTTTGTTTCACAATGTATATTCAATTTCTTTTAATTTTTGTATATATATCCTTTTTACCAATAAATATAGATATATTTGTATTTCTGTACATTTAAGTAGAAATACAGCATCTATTTTTTATTTTTCTGTATAAATATATGTATTATATAAATACGACAATATTTAATGCCTAACACAAAATAATGCAAACCTATTACTGATATATTTCTGTATGTTTATACATAATGTGTGGGTTATGCATTATATACTACACAAAACCAATAGATTCTATATATGCAATTGTATCCATATCAAAAAATGATCTAGACTCAGTTTTGGGTTATGTATATTACATATATATATATTTATAATCCCAGGCCAACAACCTTGTATTTCTTCCATTTGGAAAACTCTGTTTCTCAAAAATTGACATGCATAAAATATTTTCACTTTGAAACACTGAACAGGATTTCACTATTACTGATGCACTCAGGTGAACACTGAGCTGAAATTTTATGTGATTAATTTAATAGATTGAAACGTTCGAAAGACTTTGCTGTTTAAAAACTCATTAAAAACTATTGTGCTCAAAAGACAACATTCTGAAATCGCTAATGTGTTTTTTTTCTTTAAAATTTTGTCATGCCATGGTAATTTCAGAAATTTAGTGTCGGTTCAATAGGGAAAAAAAAGTATCTATAGCTAATCTATAGTTAGATATCTATATAGTTAATCTATATAGAAAGATCCCTAGATCTATTCTGTAGATGTAGATTAGATATAGATAAGATACGTATATTTAAATAGGTATCATATCTAATCTGTACCAACCTATGTATCTACAGATATAGATGTAAATACAGATTAGACATAGCTTAGATATAGATATTTGGAGTACTGTGTCTAGTTCTGTGTGCTCCAGTTCAAGGGAGACAGGGAACTGCTGGAGAGTCCACTGCAGGGCCACCAAGATGCTGAGGGAACTGAAACATCTCTTTTGTGAAGAAAGAATGACAGAAACAACCTGACATGTTATTTCCATCACATGAATTAGTTCCAAGCTGAGTTAAAACTCACACCACCCACGGTTTTATGTTATATAAATAGATATCTAAGTATCTGTTAACATGAATAAATGATTATGCATCAGAATGCATTTATTGGTCCTTGCAATTCACACCAAAAAAATCCAGCTTTTATTTTTCACAGTGATGACGGCAGTGTGAGGACAGCTATCTCCTCGGAGCTCACAGAGGTATTTTCGGCTTCTCTCAATTTAAATAATCCATTAGCCGACTTGTACTGTTTCTGCCCTTTCCCGGCAGCTGGATTTTTATGGGCTCCTTAAAGCATCCTGTGTTTGCTGCCTAATTGGACTCGTTCCCCAAGGACACCCGATATACGCTGCGGCAGTAGCAGCGCGCACTGAGGCTGCTGGCAGGGGACACTGGAGTGGGCCAGCGGTGAGATGATGCTGTAATTTGTCAATTTAATCATCAGAAGGTCCATGCCAGCATAAGCTATTCCTGCTGCAGCTTAATGGGTTTTGACTGCACTGCTACAAAACTGTATCCTTCCAAACAGTATTTTACTGTCATTAGACCTTTCCCCGGTAAAACACCCCACTGCTGTGGTGGGAACAGGGAGCAGGGGGGCACAGGAGGCTAGATGGGGCAGAAGAGGACGGATGAGGTAAAGGAGGACCAGCACACTGCAGCTTGGGCTGCCTATTATATACATTCATTAAGATCTCATTAATATGAGCAAACAAAAGTAATTAGCATGTCTTCCTCGTTTCCATTTTACACTGATGCAGAGAAACACCATCAAACAAAGTCCCTGTCTGCTGTCACGATGACCAGTGACATCCTTCCATGACAGCTTGTCAGACCCCAGCTCAGGCTCTGCCCAGCGGGGTAACTGCATCTAACTAATCAGAATACACAAGCTCTGGTACCACTGGTCTCAGCCCCTTTCCTGCTTTATACCTAAGCAAAAAAGGAAAAGAATACACAAGTTGATTGTTATATTATAAAACTGCAGCCATCTATTTTTATTAACATAGATCCCTGGCTTTTGGCTAAACGTGCTGAATCACTAATTCACCCCAGTGGAAAACAGAGAATTTGTCTAAAAATAAACATTTGTATGTATTTTTCCCCCTGAACAAGGACTCATTGAACCTCATGAGCAGTCTGAGCAGGCCTTGGTCTCCTGAAAATAAAATTTTCATAGAATCACAGAATGGTTTAAGTTGGCAGGGACCTTAAAACTCATCTAGTTCCAACCCCACCTGCCATGGGCAGGGACATCTTCCACTAGACCAGGCTGCTCCAAGCCGCATCCAACCTGCCCTTGCACACTGCCAGGCATGGGACAGCCACAACCTTACTAGGCAACCTGTGCCAGGGACTCACCAAGTGCACAGAAAAGAGTTTCTTCCTAATACCTAATGGACTCTCTTTTTTCCCCCCTGAGTTCAATACATTTAAGACTGTTTCTAGGAGCTAACCATCTGCACTTGCTCTGAGATGAGTCCAATTTCTGTAAGGAAGGACAGACTTTTCACTGCTGGAAAAAGTGCTATGCAGATGGA
>WBNH01000708.1:97468-141206 GCA_013401255.1 Urocolius indicus
ATATATATATACGGAGGGGAATTATGAAAGGAATTGCCTATGAACTGAGTTTTGTCCCAGCTGTTTATCATTGTGGACAACATATACTTTGAAGAAAAAGCACCTGCATAAATTTTTATTCTACTTAATATTAGTGGGGAAAGTCTCCTCACTAGTAAAGACTCCAAACCCTCTTAAATCCTAATAAACTCTCAACCTCAACAATATCTCGTTGCAATGAGGCCCATCAATAAAACCACAGGTGATAACCATGTACTGTGCAGCTCATCCTTCCTTTCCTCTATTTTATCCATTTCA
Source organism: Urocolius indicus (assembly GCA_013401255.1). NCBI lineage: Eukaryota > Metazoa > Chordata > Aves > Coliiformes > Coliidae > Urocolius > Urocolius indicus. The sequence goes on from WBNH01000708.1 coordinate 97,766, forward strand.
TTGTGCAACTGCTTGTTGTCCTTTTGCATTGCACAGACAGAGCCTTTGTCACAGATTTCTGAGTAAGGGTAACCCAGAGATCTGTTTAAACACAACTGGAATTAATGATGCATGAAGGAGCCTAGTGAGGAAACAAAAAGTGTTATGACAAAAGAAATGCTATTTTAAGGCATGCAATGAAATACCTATGCGGGCATACACTTTAACAAGCCTTTAAGCCTGGCAAATGCTCCTGCCCCTGCTGTGGCTTTTTCCCAGCTTTTTCCAAATAAGCAGAATTTTGCTTTTCTTCTTTTCCCCTCCCTTCTCCAGAGGGAAAAAAAAATAATGAAAAAAATCTTTGAATTAGTCTTTTAGAAGAATTAATCGTGCATCTCAGAGAGGGTATGAAAGGCCACAGCCTATTTCATCTATATGCCAAAATTACTGACACACAGAGGAGCCCAGGAAACTTTTTCCCATCTTCTCTGCCCAGATATCAAAGCTGTGTCACCTGGTGAAACCTCACCTAAACAGATGGACCAGGGCTGTCTTAGAATAATGGAATTGTTTTGCTTGGAGAAGCCCTTTAAGCTTATTGACTCCAACCCCTCACCTCACACTGACAAGCCCACCACTAACCCATGGCCCTCAGCACCTCAGCTACACATCTTTTAAATATCTTCAGGAATGATGACTACCAGCTTGGTAGGCAGCCTGTTCTAGTCTTCTGGTGACTAATAGAAACTGTGAGTGTTGTCCCACCTCATTGGCTTTTCTTTTATCTTCTTTTTTAAATTATTTATTTACTTCAATATTCATTAATTTAGCAGTGAGACTGGAAATAAATTTCCATGTCAGATCAGCAGGCAGTACAATGACTGATCCTATTAAAAGGCCAGAGAAATAAATACTCAAAGTCCTGAGCAAGATATACTTAACCAATGATAGCAAGGTATCAAAAGGGAATCATGAGCATGCAACTTTTTTCTCCATGTCGTCAGTTGATAGGTAATGTGAAAATTAATTATGTGTGCTTGCTCTCTTTCTGTTGGATTGTCCTCATTTCACACACATTCTGGCAGCCCAACAGACCTTTTCCTCCCAAAGCACCTGGGCCCTTACAGCCCTTTGCCCGTGATAGCCTTTCCCTGGCAGCTCGCTCTGTGCATCAGTTAAAAACACAAAATCACAGAATCCCAGAATGGTGAGGGTGGGATGGGACCTCCAGAGTTCATCCAACTCCCTACTAAAGCAGGTTCCCCTCAATCAAGGAGCACAGGAACATATCCAGGCAGGTTTAGAAACCTCCCAAAAAGGAGCCTCCACACCCTCCCTGGGCCAGCCTGTGCCAGGGCTCCCTCACCTCAGCACCACAGGAGTTTCTCCTCCTGTTCCAGTGGAACTTCCTATGTTACAGCTTGCACCACTGACCCCTTGTCTGTCACTAGCCACCATAGAATAAAGACTGTTCTCATTCTCTTGACACCCACCCTTTAGGGATTAATCAGTATTGATAAGAGTACCCCTCAGCCTTCTCTAGGCTGAACAGCCCCAGGTCCTGTAGCCTTTCCTCCTCACAGAGATGTTCCAGTCCCCCCAGCATCTTGGTAGCTCTGTCCTGGCCTCTCTACAGTTCCCTGTATCTGGGGAGACCAGAACTGGACACAAGACTCCAGATGAAGCCTCACCATAGCCAAGCAGAGGGGCAGGAGAACTTCCCTTGACCTGCTGGCCACACTCTTTTTGATACATCCCAGGATGCCATTGGCCTTCTTGGCCATGAGGGCACATTGCTGGATCATGGTTAATCAACCACGACTCTCAGATCTGTCTCTGCAGAGCTGCTCTCCAGCAGCTCAATCCCCAGCCTGTACTGGTGCATGGGGTTGTTCCTTCCCAGATGCAAGACTCTGCACTTGTCCTTGTTGAACCTCATGAGGTTCCCCTCTGCCCAACTCTCAAGCCAGTCGAGATCCTGCTGAATGGCAGCACAGCCTCTGGGGAATCAGCCAGTCGTCACAGTTTGGTGTCATCAGGGAACTTGCTGAGGGTACACTCTGTCCCCTCATCCAGGTCTTTGATGAAGGTGTTGAATAACACTAGCCCAGAACAGAATAACAGTATGTGATCATCTGAGGCTGTAAAATATATTTATTTATTTGATTGATAAGAGCAACTGTCTGTTTGCGGAAATAACAATATACACTTTAAAGTAAGCACACATTATTTATCCAATGTTGTATATTATTTTCAAATAAAAAATCATATTAAAAAGTCTGTCTGAATAGGTGCTTGGAAGAGTTGTTGTTTCAGGCACCTGGATGAAGTAATAAACATTTAAAACTAAACTTTCACAAAGCTCATCTTTTTGAGACAGATGCTAATCAAAAGAAGTGCTGCCAAAGAGCATTCAGCTTACTAAGAACTTAGCAACAAAGCTACACAGCACCAGCCAGAGTTCAAAGGGAACATCACTACTGTGTCACTTATATCCTTGCTTTTTTAAAAAACAAAAAAAACCAAACTAATTTTAGCATCCTAATACAATAGTTTATGAACCTGAGACCAATGCTGTCATGTCAAACTGTGGTCACTGTCCCCTCCACACCTGAAGGGCTCCCAGGAGAAGCCATGGGAAGGGGATCACCCTGAGGTGGGCATCATGGACACATCTTCCCCTGTGATGTGCTGATGTGGTTTTGAGCACTGTAAGGGAAGTGAGCAGCAGTGTCAGAGCAATTTCTCCACACACCTCCACTAAAAGGTGCTCAGGGAGTTGAGGGCTGTGCCAGGCAGCTCTCGTTGCAGTTTTAATTTTAAACGTGACAAGAAGTAGAACACTGTTACCCTTTCAACAGTCTCCACGTTATTCCCAGGACTGAATCTTAAAAAACTATTAATGTAGCAGCCCACCACTATCTAACAGGTTTCCCAACACAATTATTGTTTCATTATCAACACATTCCTTAGCAGAGACACATGTTCATGAAACAAAAACATGCATTCTTCAGTAAGAAAATAATTTCCGGGGGAGTTCAAAGAAAGTGTTTCTGGTAAGAATGAAAATATACTCAAAACCCCCAAAATGCAGGCTTCAGCACCCTCTTTATAAAGTCCCTGGTAATTAGCTCACACTTCTGCAATTTTGAATTGATAAAACTACTGCTTAGAATAGAGTCATAAAATAATTTTGGTTGAAAAGGACCTTTAAGATCACAGAGTCCAGCCCCTGCCCTCCCACTGCCAAGCCCACCACTAACCCATGGCCCTCAGCACCTCAGCTCCATGGCTTTGCAACAGCTCCAGGGATGAGGACTCCCTCACCTCCTTGGGCAGCCTGGGACAGGGGTTGATAACTCTTTCAGAGAAAAATTTCTGCCCCATCTCCAATCTAAACCTCTCCTGGGGCAACTTGAGGCTGTTTCTTCTTGTCCTGTCACTCATTACTTGGGAGCGGTAAGTGACCTGCCTGGGCCACAACCTTCTGTCAGGGAGTTACAGAGTGCTCATGTCTTCCCTCAGCCTCCTCCAGGCTGAACACCTCCAGCTCCCCCAGGTGCTCCCCATTAGACTTGTTCTCCAGCCCCTTCCCCAGCTCTGCTGCCCGGCTCTGGACATGCACCAGCCCCTCAATGTCTTTCTTGTAGTGAGGGGCCCAAAATTAAACACAGTGTTTGAGGTGTGACCTCACCAGTGCTGAGTACAAGGGCACAATCATTTTCTTTGTCCAATGGCCACACTATTTCTAATAAAAGCCAGGATGCCATTGCCCTTCTTGGCCATCTCAACAGAGTAGAAGAGAATATTTTGCTATGGTACAAGAAAGAAGAGCTGGGTCCCCCAGGTAGGCACCAACACACATCCCAGAGATGCACACAGCAGTGGCACTATTAACCTTTAAAGCCAAACTGCTTCCCCTTCCATCTGAAGTTAGCTCACCTGCCCTCGCAAGAAGCCACAGTGTTTTTCATAAAAAATGCTTCATCCTCCCAGTGTTTTGTGACTCAAAAACTCTTCATACAGAAAAAGCTCTAAAGTATATTCCACTGAATATATTTTTCAGTGGCTGCTATTCATTGAATGTCAGGGCTCATGAAACACTCACTGTGTCTCTGGCTGCTCAGCTTTACCGTTATTACTATTAAGGGGAAGGAAAAGCCGAGATGTACTAAAGATGCATGGGGGATGCGGAGAAAATCCACTCTGTGCTCTGCTTGTGGCCATGAGTTTCAGGCAGGAAGAAGCAAAAGCACAATCTCAGAGTGTATACAGCCACTCACAGACTTCAGCAGTTTCAGAACCCCATAAATCCATAGTAATTGATCCATCTCATTGAGATGTTTAAAAACTGAAAAGAAAGCAAACACACAAAAGACTAGATTTGATGCTCAAACCAACAAGGTACGCACATACATCAAGTCAATCAAATGACTGAAAAGGAATCAAGGCCTAGGTCTGCAGAGAATAATAATGTTTTTCCCACTCCGAGTTTGAGTGATGGTCTGAAAAAGAATGTCTGTCCCGAAGATGGTCTGTCCCGAAGGAACAGGCCTGGGTACTGAAGGACATTGCAGCTTGTTTGTGGTCACATGCACCTTGCTGGGCAGAGGTATGACCAAATTTCTGGCATCTAGAAGTGCCCATTGGGAGAGAAAACTGCTGCAACTCCATCTGGCATTCAGGCTGTGTGCAGGCTTCTCACTGCTGCATCCCATCCCATCCCATCCCATCCCAGCTGCCTGTGCCCTCCTGTGGCCCTGGCTGCAGGCAGGTAGGTTTGAGGTGAGGAAGTTTTGTTCTTCCATGATGCCTAATCTCCCAAGTGCCTGATGTGGAATGCACATCTTCTTTGCAGATCCTGTTCTTCCCAAGGTCTGCCAGCATTGCAGGAAGATGTTGAGATCTGCTTCAGGAAAGTGTCACCCAAACCCTCTTTCTTGAAAGAATATGTCCACCACATCTATGGAGGGTGGGCTCATCTAGGTTGCTAGAAAGCACTTATGGGGCAAGATCTCTTACGTATTCTGTAGTGCTTGGCTAATCTTTGCTTTGATCTGACTTATTTTCCTTCCTAATTATCTATTTCACTTGAGGCCAGTGTATCTGCAAGGAAACTCTTCTGGAAGCATGCTCTTCCCCCAGGGCAGTGTTGTGAGAAATGAGGTGATCTGCAGCTCACCAAGCCTGCCTGGGGGTCTGGGGAGAAGGTGGGACCACAGCAGGAGATAGCAGTAACTTTGATCCACAGGACAAAAGCCAAGATGTTCCTACCTCCCATCACCTCTTCTCTGCTGCTCAGCTTCAGCAACACAAGCACTGCTCTAAAAGGTGGCAGGGAAGGCCAGGGCATCACCTTCAGAGGTACCCCAAGGGATCCCGAGGCTTGAGGAATAGTAACTTGTGGCTTCTTATTTTCTTGATTGAAGAAAATATTTACTAACACCTTCAAGTCTTAAAGCATCTGAAGATGAGCTCCCATGTTGTTAACCAACATGCAGATGCAATCAGCACAAAGATCAGCATGTTCCCCATCCATGCCCACCCACTTACATCTGCCACCATAGGTTTTACAGTGACATAAAACGCCTGAATTTCCAACTGGAGCATTTCCCCTTGGATTAAACTATCCAACTGGCGCAATATAAATCTGAGGCTGTAAAAATCTGCTGCAAGTTTACAACAGTTAAGAAATAAAAGGCCATAAAAACACATTATATTTGAATAAATGGCTAGGTGAAATGTTTCTCTGTAGTAAGAGGATCCCCGAATCTAGATAGAAGTTGTGCCATGCCAAGCAGAGAGGAGCAGAGACACATACCAGGAGAGGTGAGGGCAACTGCGGTGCACCCACTGCAGTGCTGGCACAGGATGATGTTCAGGTCATGGTGAACCTGCCTCTAGCCCTACATGTAAATTCTGGAGCTAAATACCTCTTGATGATTAAGCACACTGGAAGTTGCTTAAGAAATCGATGTTTACAGCAAGTTAGTAAGTCTCAACTCATGTTGCTTGCAGACATGTGAAGTAATAGAGTAGTTAATTAGTTAATAAGTAGTTAATAGTTATTTAGTTAATAAGTAGTTAATAAGTGGCCATCACAGTGATATAGTCTGTTTGCAGTTGTCTTTGTGCCTATGACTTTTCATTCATTCTTTATGTACCCATTTACTAAACAGATCTCTGTTTAAAAGGTACAAAGCTTTAAATATTACCCAGATAACAAATTATTAGCCAGCATCTGCAGGAAGGTGCTGTTTTCCTTTGAGGTGGGGTGCAAGAACAAGGAGACATGAGCCAGAGCTGGCTCACCTAAAGCACAGGAGCGAGGCACAGGACTAGAACGGAGGGATCCACAGGGCACAGTTCAGCCAAACTTTCTCAGGCTTCTCCTGCAGTTTGTAAATAATTAGTTTCCTTATCTGCCAGTTAAGCACTGAAGCACCATCCCAAGCCATGAGTTCATGAGCCACCTATGGCTATTCCCTCATGGCAGTGCCCTGCCTTGCTCTGCCCATGCTGAGGGCTCTCAGAGACCCCCTGAACCTGCACCACAGCCCCAAGCCCCAGGGAGCTCAGAAAAAGCACCCCCCCCACCCCAGATCCTGTTCACTCTTACCTGATGAGATTTCCATAGTAGCAACAACCACCACCTTGAAATCCAGTTTTTGAGGCCTCCATGTGTCTGAATAAAATGACACAAGCAAACAAGAACTCCTCCAGAAATATCCCCACCACCCCTAAACCTTCAACAGAACAGCAAGGCAGGGATTAAGACCAAGTGATTAATGAAAGGGTAAGAATGGAGCTTAGGGAGGTCCTGGAAAGCGGGATGACCTCTGCACCCTCAGTAAGCAGGGGTCTGCAGAGTTTTCTGGAGTAAGAGCGCTTCTAGAGACCCAGACCTCCGGGTCTGGTGGACACCATTACACGTATATCCCAGGAATTTGTCCATTCCCTCACTGCCCTTGAAGAGTGGATCTACCCAGCGTCCCATGCAGCTGAGCTTGCATTACAGCTCAGCACTGTATGAAAAATACCCCATGGGGAAACAGTTGTTTCCTTTCAGTCAGGTCCTCAATCACAGTCCTGGACATTGCCACAGCCTCCAGCAACAAGCAGGGATGAGCTCTCCACCTCTGAGCTGCTCTGGAGAAATTTCAGACCAGCCTTCTCTTCCCTCTCCCTATTCTCCTTTCCAACAGGAGTAGCTCTGGATTACCTTACCCCTGTTGAAAGCTCAGCCCACAGCCAAGGCTGGCTCTGCTGCTCCTCACTGCCCAAATTTCACTTTCTCCAAAGATATGGTGACCAGAATTGTTCCCAGTGTTACAAATGTGCCAACATTGCTAGCTCATAGGGAGATGGTTTATTTTGCTATGCAGGAAGGATCACTTTTCTGCATAATATTAGCCAAAGCCCATCACTGCAGACACACAATGAAGGTTATTTTTCTCTCCTGGGCACCACTGTTCATTGTTAAATGAAATTTCATCAGCCATTTTATTTCACAGTTATTCAGTATCATAAGAGCCTTCTGCAACACTTAGCATTCAGCTGTAATTTTGATTAACCTGAATAATTTTGCATTTGATCTGTGCAAGCATCACAAAAAGCAGTTACATTTTCCCTGCAGTGAAAAAAAATCACCAGTAGATTAGTCACCATTCGGCTGAAGAACTTACAAACACGCATGGCCTGTGTATGTGTGTGTATGTATGCACACACACACATATCTATTAAATAAATATGCATGGTTTACATTAATCAATTATACATGGTTTATATGAACTGAACAGACACGGTTTATATTAACTGAATATGCATGGTCTATTTGTGTGTTACGCAGACAGCTTGAAAAGATGCCATTTTTTGAGTTTGTACATTTATTGCATTGCACCCTTCAAGCCTTTGTCCTAAGTACTCTTACCATAGCCCTTGCTCTCAGAGGTGGGCTACTGAGCTGGGCTATCCCTTCCCTTTCCTTGGGTAGGAGTTATTTTAGGCAGGGGGAGCAGGGAAAAGAGGACTGGCACCATCACACACTGCTCCCATGTGCCGCAGCAATGTCCTGCTCCCCCAGTGACGCTCTGGTTTGCTGCAGATAGTAGTGTACAGAGGAATAAAGGAGGCAGCACAAAGCATGATTAATGCACTTATTCTTCAATAATTAAGAATAATTAATCATGGAAACAACCTATGTCTACTGTCTGTATCTCCCTCTGCCTGTAAGAGTCAGGCTGGACCCGTACCTGCAAAGTTATGGTCTGGCTGAGCAAGAGGTTGGGTACACAATATGGGGGTCAGGATGAGCTGCTGCTGCCCTGGCACAAAGCCCTGCCAGGTCTCGGTACAGGATGAGTGTTGACACCCCACTGAGCTGGATATCCTGGTGCTGTTGAGCTCGGGTGTTTGGTGCAGCAGAAAGGCTGAGGAGGCGTCATCGGGAGAAGAGGAACAGCTTCTACAGCTGCAGAGAGGAGAGCAGATGAATTAACAATGCAGGAGAAAAGGGAGATGTAAGAAAAATCACTGAGCAGTCTCATAAATTGAATATACCATAGCCATGTCAGAGGATTCCAAAGAGAAATGTGCAAGGAGAAAAGCATTGGCAGGAGAGTTTAAAAAAGGAGTGTTTCTGATTAACACTATCCAGGAAGCAAGAATGAGAAGGATGAGACTTGGTGGCCACCGAGGAGCCTTGCATGGCCAATGCTGTAGCCCACAGCAGCAGTATCCCACCACACCATGTACATGAGCTAACAACTTTCTAAGCATACCCAAAGGCTGAATGCCCACACCAATACTAATCCATTTCCTTGGGAACATATCCCAGATACTGCATTTCCTCAGAGGAGGTCATTTCCCTGGGAAGCTCACTCAGACTTTGATAGCATTTTGCTACAAAGTGGGCTGGTGTGTGAGCTTGGGGCATAAGACTCGACAGCAGACCACAAAGCAATTCAGAGAAGTCAACTGGTCATCAGCAAGAAGTGGCTGAGGTTTAGTGGTGTGAACACCACGCAAAGGCATGAGCACTCTCACCTCTGCCCTCTTGCTGTCACACAGGAATCGAAGCATGGGCAGGCTGAATTACTTCATCCCTCTGCCCACCTGAGGAAAGCAGAGAGACAGGAAGTAAAGGACACTGTGCCACACAGAATGTATGTGTCTGGTCTTCATTCCTACCAAGAATACGACAAGTTGTAACTGATAAATTACACTTTTACTGGGGAATTGAGTGGAGACTACAGAGGGTATCTCAGCCTCATGGAAGGCAGTGTGCTCAGGGCTTCACTTCAAATGCTCAGGAGATTCCAGTATTATTACTTATGCACATTATAGCTCATGCTTAGCGCATAACCTGGAAGACAGATGAAATTAGCCTTCATCAGCTGGTGATGAAAAGCTTTTCATTTTAGCCAGTCTGACTCATGGCCCTGGAGCAGCGCTTACCCATGGTGATTTTAGGCATTGATGCAGGATGGAGGAATTTCACATACATCAAAAAAAAAAAAAAAAACAAAAAAAAACAGAAACAGAGCTGGAAAGAGATAGGATAGGCTAATAAATGCATTTCAAACTAGTTTTCATTTTCTTGGTTTTCAGATTAATGTCGCCATTTATTCTGCCTTTTCCACATAATAAAACAGTAGACTTCAATAACAAGATAAAATCCCAACTTTCATTTTCTTCCTTTCTTGCATATTTGTATTAACGGAGATGTGTGTGACACAGCATGGAAACAAAAGATAGGAAAGTGGTGACCACAGTGGTTAAAAGAGAAGTACAAGAAAATCCCTGTCTTCATATTAAAAGTTCCAATAAAAGGATAATATATTTCTTCTGGTGACAAGGAATATGAGACACACATGGTTTTAGTTTAAGGCCCATACTAGTTTTCAGATTTGCAGTAACCCAACAAAACACTTTTATCCACTTATCCTGGACATTAATCTTGTATGGCTGGACGTGGGGTGCAGAAGATCTCAAAATAATACCTGTGTATCTAGGTGGGTATATAGGTTCTCTTTCTGTAATTTCAGTAGTTTTTTTAAATGTACCAAATCCAACATGAGAGACCAGCATAGCAGCTGTCCCATGCAAGGCTGAGCAGCCATGGCTATGAAGCAAACTGTGCATTTTAAGTTACTTTTATTAAAGAGTTAAAGATACTGTGAACTTGAAGCCAAAGCTCAATGATATGTTGCAGCTAAGCAAGGGCAGGTATTTCCACACCTGGTTAGAACAAATGAAGCAGCAGTGAACCAGAAGACTTTTTGCCTTGATGTTAAAATATCAAGTCCACCAAAATAGTTGTGTTAATTTATTCAGTTAAAGCCAAATAGGTGCTGTATCTGCAGATATTCAGAATATTCAGAATAAACCTGGGCTGTGATAACTGCATTCATTGGTTCACTCCAATTTTTAATAATTTCTCATATTTGGAAATTACCCAGATTTTCTCCTTTCCCTTTATTAATGGCGGTGACTGCAGAACTTGAGGAGTCCCAGGAGGCCATTGTACACCACCTCGATCTAAAATGATAGATGCATTCACCATGTCTTTTTCTCTGTTAAAATTAAAATTAATACACTGAAAAATGATGTAACAAACTGCTTGGCATAATTGATTTCCCCAGCAGAGTTATCGTTTCATTGCAAATTCACAAGAGGCTGCCATAAACAATACTAGAGAGATTTAAAATGCTCTCTATTAATAGCTCCTTAGATCTCCAGCATATATTCTGAAGGGTATTTAAAAAGCCATTATAATAATGTCACCATGATATATGGAAAGACAAACAGACTCTGGCACCATTTGTGAGGGTGGGAAGTAGGGGGGGGACACATCTACCTCAGTATGGGGGCCACTGGGCTCAATGTCCCTCCTTGAAGCAGAGAGGGAAACATGGATCAGCATCCGAGCAAGGTGTCCTCACTCCACTGAACTGTTGCCCCTTCCAGAGTTGTTGTCTTCAATTGCATGGCAAATGGCACAACACAGCTCCAGGACACGTTGCACCTGAGAGGCATTTTGTACGGCAGCCCTCACTCCTGAGCCAAAGCTGCCTGTTATCACAGAGCTCTTTGCTTCAGCCCATTCACAGAGTCTGCAAAGTCTGTCAGAAGCAAGAAGTTTCTGTTGCTTTACCTTTCGGGAAGGATGCCAGCGTTTCATCATTAAGGTGCCTCACATCATTACACTGTGAAAAACAACATATGGCACAATGTGCCTAAATGTCGAAAAATGGGCGATCTACTAAAAGGAAAAAAAAAGGGAAAACAGACTCCTCTTGATGTGTGCTGCTGTGGCTGCAAAAGCCTCCAGGAGCCACTGCCTGTGCTGAGTTCTCTGTGCCAAGTAATATAGGATGAGGACACACCACGTCCAGTCCCCATCTGTGAAAGATATCCATTGTCTGCTGCGAATCAGGGCAGAATCTGACCATCCCCAGACAGAAAACATTAAATACCTTTCCTTCCATTAAGCCACAAGGAAATGCTTCCCCCTTTTCACATGTGAGAGCCTTGGAGCCAGGAATGCACTTTAATGCTTTTATATCCCCCTTCATCCGTATTCTGCTATCACACTCGGGTCTTTTTACCTGCTTCGACAGGCAACGTTACCTGAAATGCAGTGAGCTCACAGTGGAGGTGCTGCTGGTGTATCACAGGAAAACTACATACAGCTCCTTCCATGGAGGATTTCTCCTTCTGCTTGGAAAATCTGGCCCAATGAGTGACAGATCACAGTTCTTAAGCATACTGATTTTTGAGTTGCACCTGCAGACACACTCTCAAGAATCTTTTTGTGCTTTTGATGTATTTTAATCTAGTTTGTTTGCCACTCCTGACAGCACAAGGGAATGGTATTTTCATGGCTTACACACGCAAGTCTAGCAAAACGCTTTCCTTTACAAAGAAATGACAGTCTTCCCTGAAAGATATTATGTGTTGTATGAGAGCTCTGCGAAAATACCAGCTCTGTGCTTAGCAGAAATCACAAAAGCCAAAGAAGTATTTTAAAAAGCTAGGAAAGGAATAAAAAAAAAAAAAACCAAACCTAAAAAGCTCCATTAAGCCACTGTACAAAACTGTGGTGCCCCTATACACTGAATATGGCATTAAAGGCTTGTAACTGCCCCTCAGCTGCAAAAGTCCCGGATATGACCAGACATACAGGACACCTTTTACACTCAGCAGCAAACAGACTGTGCCTGAACCCTGAGCTCTGAGCCAGAAGTACTCCTGCCCCAGAAGTGCCAGGGGGAGGCTCTGGGAACCACTCAAAGCCATCAGTGTCCTCTCCCTGCCTTCATCCAGCATTCAGCGAGGTCAGTTAATGGAGATATATCTGTGTCCCAATGTCCTTGAATCAGTCAAATCGCATCAGTTTTGCTGTTGAGTTTAGTGGTACCGGGACAATAAAGAAGGTTTGATCTGTCTTCTGAAGGCTGAATCTAAGTCTTTTCCTTAAGAAGAAATATCAAGCCAGAAGGATGATTTATAATATTAAATGCACTGATATTATCCTGCCCAAAGCAATATCCTACAGAGAAAGAGGACAACTGATGGCAATCGTTTGTTCATGTGTCACTGGGCATTAGAAACAAGTCAGCATTAAAAATAAATCCAATTCATTTGCTCTGGGCTTATCTTTGAAAAATATGTTCATTCATCCATGATTTAAGTGCATTTGAGATCAGCCAGAGGAAGTCAATGACTTTGTAGTCTGTAATATAATGTATAGTAAAACTTCAAATTACTAGTTGCCAAGAAAGTGGTAGCTGAAGCTCTGTGTTGCATATGCTTATCCGTGACATGCAGCAATAAAATTAACCAAGGAAATCAATTCTGCATGTAAAGGACAAGACATTGCTAACAGCAAGCACCTATAAGCAAGTGGGGAGTGCCTCGAGAGAAGGCAGGAGCAGGATCCTGCCCACGCTGGGCTGCAGCATGGTGAGCAGAGCCAATAGGCACAGACCTAATCCCACCTGGAGGGACCACAGCCCCGGGGCACCACTGAGAGGTGCAGAATTAATCAAAAATACTAAAGCAGGTCTAGGGAGGTTTCACTCCTCCTCTGCTCTGCCCTGGTGAGGCCCCATCTGGAGTCCTGTGTCCAGTTCTACGCTCCCCAGCTCAAGAGAGACAGAGAACAGCTGGAGAGAGTCCAGCGCAGGGCTACAAAGATACTGAGGGGACTGGAACATCTTTCTTACGAGGAAAGGCTGTGGGATCTGGGGTTGTTCAGCCTGGAGAAGAGAAGGCTGAGAGAGGCCCTTAACAATGCTTATAAGCACCGAAAGGATGGGTGTTGAGAAGATGAGGCAACACTTTTTTTCTGCAGGACAAGGGGTAAGGGGCACAAGCTGGAACACAAAAGGTTTCTCTTAAACACAAGGAGAAACTCCTTTGGTGTTGAGATGAGGGAGCCCTGGCACAGGCTGCCCAGGGAGGGTGTGGAATCTCCTTCTCGGGAGGTTTCCAAACCCACCTGGACATGTTCCTGTGCCCCCTGATCAAGGGGAACCTACTTTAGCTGGAGATTGGGCTGGATGAGCTCTGGAGGGCCCCTCCCATCTTCATCATTCTGGGATTTTGTAATTCTAAAGACAGAGAAGCAGCCAACTGCAGAGAAACTCTTTCCAGAGTACACTGCCTGCATTGCCCCATCTCTCCGAGGCTTGGTTTAACTTTGCTACTAATGTGAGCAGGTTGATAGAAATCTTACAAAACTTGTAAAAGTGTCAGCCTACAAAAAAAAGAGGTGGGTAGAGCTGAGGGAATCAGGTACTATTTGCCAGAACAGTCTCTGCAAGGAAAAGCCCAGAGACAGGCACAGAGCAAAACAGGGGCTGATTTGTTTACCTCTGTGACCTGGATAAGTGCTTCCCGTGGGCAGCGTGCTGGAAAGATATAACCCTAGCGAAACTGATTTTGTGTGAAACTGCATCCCCCATCCTCAGTGGAGAGCAAAGAGTGTTGACAAGTGGTAGGAAATCAGTGACAACAATATCATGTGTGTGTCTGTGTTGGAAGAGGTATCCTTATAAACAACCCTTTCATTTCAAGGGATTGTCTTGTTGTTGACATCTGCACAGCAAAGAAGCCATACACCTTATTACACTGAACATTTACACTGGAAGGAGGCATTGCACAGGTAGGCTTGGAAGAGACCATGCCATCACCAACATGGCTTCAAAGACATTGCAGTAGGGAGGAGAGAAGTATGAAAACAGAAATTAAAATCCCCTTTTTCTGTGCATTTGAGGTTTGGTTTTAAAAAGGAATGAGAAAATATGCTTCTCTTTCCAGTTCTGCCTGTTTTATTGATACCTACACCTTCTACAGAGCCACAGGTTCCAGCAGCATGCCCAGCTGGGACCATGGGCAAGCCCAACAGCAGAGACCACCATCCCAGGGAGACTGCAACAGCTCACCCAGCAGCTCTCATGGATCACATTTTGCTGTAAGAAAAGTCTGAAAACAGACAAACTTTCATATAGAAATGAGAGTGGCCTCCTGCAGCTCTCCCTGATTGTTGCTGACAATACCCAGCTTTGCCCTGCTCTGCAACTGGACGTGTCAAGGAGATACACTCAGCAGACAGCTCTCATGGCCAAGGCTCATCATAGCAACCAATCCAGGACTTTCTAATGAAAAAATGAAGTACCCTTCATTACAATCTAATCACACACCAGTCCCTCTCCAGCCAACTCTCGAAAATGCTTTCTCTTAGTGCTGATCAATGAGTGACAGATTTTGTAGTCCAGCTGTAGCAACCCAGATATATGAGAGGAGATGTTGGAGATAAATAAATCAAGTTTTTCAAAGCACTTTACAAAAGGACAAGGAAGCCTTGGCACCAGATCTCAGTCTGAGAAGCAAGCTGACTAATGAAGTTACTTTGATTAATCTGATTAAATATTTTATTAGGGTAGTAATGGTAAATTGCTGGCTTCTTATAGCAATTCCATCTTGAGTATAACATAGCCAGAAGGCCAATTCCCAGCACAGCCAGATTGTGATGAGATTTTAACTCCCATTTATTTATGGGATACTGAATGGGATGCTTACCAGAAGAGCTGGAATAAATGGAGACAGGAGAACAATTAATTATTTTCGGAGACATTCCTTTTTCAAATAAAAGTTATTTGTGTTACCAAAAAACATCATAAATTAAAATACAGAATTTGGGGCCAGTTCAGGCAGAGCTGTAGCACCCTTATGTCATGAGATGATACTGAGTAAAAGGCAAAGTAAAAGAGATAGGCAAGAAGCCTTTGCACTGTCTTTTCAAAGGATGAAAGAGGCTTATGACAAGTCAAATTGCTGATGCAGGAAATCCCAGCCCTTTTTGAACCATCAACGCATCACCCTGTCTGCACTATCGTGATGGCAGCAGAGCACTATTGCTGCTCCTGTAACATCAGCAAGGTGGGTGTGGGAAGGGACATGGCTGCCAGGGAAACAATTCCATCTCTGGCTGCACATGGTCCTTCTCTCCCTGCAAACCACAGGGCAGGCATGGAAATGCTGCTCTGGTGCCCTCTCACATCATCTCACATCACTGGGGGATGTCAGCCACTTTTTTTCAAGACCTTGAAGCCAATCTTTACCTTCTTCTGAAGGGGCACAGGGAAAGCCGCCATGGTATGTTATTATTGGCTCTCCAGATGCTTGGAGACATCATTCTGTAACTGCATTTATCCCAGCTGCATACATCTTAATTTGGATAATCAGTTTATTGGTCTCAGAGCACCATGACTCTTTTCCTTTCTTGTAAGCATTTGAACAGGAAGCAGAGGAAGTACAAGACAGAGCTCAGTCCACAAATGTGAAAAATATCAGAATAACCTGAGAAGTTACAGAGATTTTATGGAATCTTTGCTGCACAGGTGTACAAATACAACCGCTACAGTTTGCCTGGAGGAGGAGTTGCATGCCTGGGCACCCAGAGCAGTTGACTCCTGTCATGTCATATCTGGCCTGACGAAGAGACAGCTATATGCTGTACCTAGTGGGATTGATGGGAGTTTTGTATCATGCCCATCGAGCACAGATTAGCAGAAAACATGAGGCCCTGAGAAAGATGCATTCTTGATGGAGAATGCCTCCTGGATACAAAAAGGATGAGAGGTGGCTGTAAAGCTCATGAACAGGAAATAATTATTTGCTTCATCTCAGTGTTTTAAATGGCTCTCTGTACACCAGAAGTGTGTAAACATCTTCACATCTAGTTGTAGAGGACAGACAGGATGTCTCCTGCATGCACACGTGTAAGGTGTTAGAAATATGCCTCAGCATTGGTGGCAATGTGATAGACCACTGGAGCCGCATCACACTGGCAGATGCGGAGATGCTACCTGTTAGAGGCACTGCTGTCTCACAACACACATCATAGAATCATAGAATGGTAGGCTTGGAAGAGACCTCCAGAGATTATCTAGTCCAACTTCCCTGCAGAAGCAGGTTCACCTAGATCAGGTCACACAGGAACACATCCAGGCGAGTCTTGAAGACCTCCAAGGAAGGAGATTCCACACCCTCCTTGGGCAGCCTGTGCCAGGATTCCATCACCTGAAGCGTAAAATAGTTTTTCTTATGTTCAAATGAAACTTTTTGTGTTCCAGCTTCATCCCATTACTTCTTGTCCTGTTGCTAGATATAATAGAAAAAAGAGATGCCTCAACCTCCTGACACCCACCATTTAGATGCTTATAAACACTACTGAGATCCTCCCTCACTCTTCTCTTCTCTCGACTAAACAGCCCCAGTTCCCGCAGCCTTTCCTCATAAGGAAGATGCTTCAGTCTCCTGATCATCTTGGTGGCCCTGTGCTGGACTCTCTCCATCAATTCTCTGTCCTTCTTGAGTTGTGAAGTCCAGAACTGGACACAAGACTCTAGATGAGCCCTTACTAGGGCAGAGCAGAGGGCGAACAGAACCTCCCTTGGCCTGCTTCCCACACTCTTCTTGATGCATCCCAGGATGCCATTGGCTTTCCCACTGTCCCAGAGCATATTGCCTGTGCACATGCAGCTGGGCATGGGGTCGGCAGAAGACCATGAACACGAGATGTGGAATGAGGGGCTCTGACCCCCCAGAACTTTCTAGAACCCTCCAGAGACAGTACTGGGCATAACTAAGAAGTTAATTGGTTAAGACCATTCAGTTAAGGAGCTAAGCCCAGACACCCAAAATCATCTGAGGATGGTTGGAAAGCAAGGGAGTTTAACTTCTGCCAAATTAATTGTAACAGAGAATTGTGACATTAGATTGATGTTATGGACTGGATTCTCCGAGAAGAGAAAGTGCATAATTAAGGTGTGATCTCCCGAGATCAAAAAGAGGAGAAGCATATATTATTAATGTGTGACTCTCTCAGGACAATACTTCTCCTCTATGTTAGAAAAGATGACTGCCCAAAAGGCAACTGATGCCCATGATGAGGTCCCTTCGGTGATGGAAGGAATTGAGAAGTTGTATGATTTGTTGGAAGGACACCAATTCTGCCCCTCAGCTCGGGGACAGGATTGGACAAAAAAGCACTGGTTTCAACCACAGAGTGTGGTAGACAGGATACAGGTGCTGCAGAAAGAAGCTAAAGCTAGTTTGAGGAAAGGAAAACCTATAATTTGTGTAGTGCTTGGAGCAAATTTGGCTGCAGCAATGCAAGATAAAAAAAACTGAGGATTATGGAAACAAGTGGAGCATAAGCACAGTGCTGAGGTACTTAGGAGGGGAGAGACACAGCAGCACTGATGGCCAAAGTGGAGGATCTGATTATCAAGACTGTAGTTTCTTATGAGCTGGCCATCGCCACAGCTTGTAAAATGTTTCTTTCACATCGTGGCAGCTGCTTTGAACTGTGTGGTTTTAATGTCCTTATTGATGACAGTCTCAAGCCTTCACTTTTGGAAGTGAACCTATCCCCANGGTGCTGCAGAAAGAAGCTAAAGCTAGTTTGAGGAAAGGAAAACCTATAATTTGTGTAGTGCTTGGAGCAAATTTGGCTGCAGCAATGCAAGATAAAAAAAACTGAGGATTATGGAAACAAGTGGAGCATAAGCACAGTGCTGAGGTACTTAGGAGGGGAGAGACACAGCAGCACTGATGGCCAAAGTGGAGGATCTGATTATCAAGACTGTAGTTTCTTATGAGCTGGCCATCGCCACAGCTTGTAAAATGTTTCTTTCACATCGTGGCAGCTGCTTTGAACTGTGTGGTTTTAATGTCCTTATTGATGACAGTCTCAAGCCTTCACTTTTGGAAGTGAACCTATCCCCATCATTGGTCTGTGATGCTCCTTTGGATCTGAAGATCAAAGCTAGTATGCTTTCAGATATGTTCACTCTTGTAGGCTTCATGTACCAGGATCCAGGCCAACGGTCAAACTGGGCCATTTATCATTCATCTGAATCTATCAGGAGAAATCCATACCAGAAGCTGCAGCGTCCTGTGTTTGCGCAGTTGCAAATAGCAAACACCAGATTGCGTATCCATCCTCTGTCTGCCGGTGATAGTGAAATTAAAAACTCGATGCCTTCAGGCAGAGAAAAAGCAACAGGAAAGCAAAACAGCTCTGTGCCAGGTCTCTCTAAGGAAGAGATGAAAGTTCTTTATCAATTGAGAGAAGAGAATGAACAGAGAGGAGGCTTCATCCAGATATTCACAACTCCATTAACATGAGACTGTTGTGAATCTATTTTAAAGAACAAGACGTCAATGAACTACATGCTGACTACACACCTCTTTCAGGACAGAGCAGGTCTTAAGGAAAGTCTGGATATGAGGCTGGAAGCTGTAGACTCTCGTGCTCTCTTTATGAGGGAAAGCTCATTTCACAGGAGTTATGGAAATGCCAATGATGTCATGCCAAGGCTAGAGCAGCATAGATGAGACCATCAGACACCAGGTGAAAATCCAGCCAAAGCTCTCTGACTTAGTGAAAACTACCTGTAAGGAGAACTGGAGATGGAGGAGAACTGATTCTTTGAAAACCAAACTCAGAATCTCAGTTTAACTTGCTGCAGGTTCTTCAAAAGCATGGAAACCTGAGCAAAAGGGACCTGGAGGAAGTGCTCACATTTTACACATACAAAAACAAGTCAGCAAGTATCTTCTTAGGAATAAACTCGACAGGCATAAAACCCAGCAACAACAGTAACCAGTCAGAGAAACAGCCTCCAGGTGAGCATCCTGAGGTGGTTAAAAAAATACAAGGTGATGCAGAAGGAGCATTAACAGACCATAAACCCAAAGAAGTTAAATCAGCCTTAGGTTTGTGCCATCTTAATCATAGTGGGCAGTGTGTGGGCTCAGCCAGTACGCACAAAAATGCAGAAGACGCTTTGTCCAAGGGCAAACGTTACAGCCCCAGTGTGGTAGCAGCAGAACTGCAGCAGCTGTCAGAAAAGCAAGCAGCCTGTCAGTATTTCCCACCAAGCCCCATCAGTCTCCTTACAGAGCAGTTAACAAACCTAAACTTGGCAATGTCATGGTTTTACAAGGAATTGCTTTTGCTTGGTAAGAGGGAGAGGGGGTTGGAGTGCAGGCCCAGTAAAGAGTTCTCGGACTTTGCCCTGGGAGTTCAGACCCACCTCCAGCCTGCCTGGGCCAATCTGGCACCTCTGCCATAAGGAATTTGGAGTGGTTGTGAGGAGGTGTAAGAGTGGTACAAGATGGAGGTGACCATGTGAACCCCACAGTCAGAGAAGGAGGAAGGAAGGAGCAAGTGCCAGACTGGACACCCCTCTGCAACCTGTGACAAGAACACAGCTGTACCCCTGCAACCCATGGAGGGCAATGGCAGGACTGAGAGCCCCTAGCAGCTCCATGTGGCGTACGCCCAGATGGGCGAGAGACTGTGTGAGGGGGCAGCCATGGCACAGGCCGTGCTGGAGAGCCTGAGGGCTGCAGAGCAGACCCACATGAGAGGCAGAGAGGAGCTGCAGCCTTTGTGATAAATGTACATCGGAGCAACCTGTGCAGGGCTGGCCAGCCTGTGAGGGACCCTGTCATGGCGAAGGGAGGGCCAGCGAGAAGCTTGTCTGCCCTAAGGAAAGACAAACGGCAGAAGTCATCCAGAATAGACTGACTGAAACCCCTATTCCCTGTTCCCCTGAGCCTTTCAGCGGAGGAGGAGAAAAAGACACCGGGATCAGGGCTCTGAGCCCAGGAAGAGGGGAGGGGTGGGAACAAGGTGGTCTTAAAGGGCTGGCTGTGCTTCTCATCATCGTACCACTCTGTATTGTTCTCTATTTGTTATGTTTTGGGTAGGGGTGGATTTCATTATTTTCTGTTTTCTTCCGCAAGTTAAGTAGCCTGCTCTATTTTGTCTGGGACCATAAGCGGCAATTAAGCCCTCCCTGTCCTTTGGGAGTTGTCAGGTCTGTGGTTCTTAAGTCTAATCATGGCCTTTTTTCCCTGGATGGGCCTAAATCATGACAGGCAAGTTGAGCTATAAGCAAGGGGAATGCTGCTGCCCCATAGAGCCACCAGCCACTCAAGAAAAGAATATCGTTGTGAACATATCAGAACATAAGCATAACAGTTCAGGTGGGAGAGGGATCACATGAGAAGGATGAACTCATATCCACATGCCTGAGTGAATGATGAAAGGTATATGAACGCATTCCCCAGATTTTGGTCTCTTGCATCTAATCCTAGTTGAGGCAACACTGTAGGCCATGATTGTATTTGGGACCAGGAAGCTAGAGCTTACAGCTGTAAATATTGCAATAGAATAGATTGACCTCGTTGGAGAACCACATGGGAAAAACTTTGTTCTCACATACCCTGTTGTGAAAATACCACAAAGGAATCACTATATTATTGTGTTGAAAGTAACCCATTTGGTTTAGAACCTATCCTTTATTTTGACCCTTTAACCCATGCAGGACATTGGAGGGGACCATTTGCTAAGAGAGCAGTAGTCTTTGGGGACAATATTGGATATAGCATTGCCAGCAAATTGATCAGGAGTATGTTATGTTGGGGTGATTCCTCCTTTGTTTTTTTTTATCCCAGAAATGGGGAGACTTTTTAGGTGTTCAAATATATGATGATTTAAAATGGGAAAAGCCAGCTGCAGGTATTGATACTTCCCTTACAGATGGGAGTAGTCAAACCTGGGGTAAAGACACGTGGACCCCCAAGGTATCATAGAACATTATGGATCTGCAACTTGGATTCCCAATGAATGGATTAGTGGTGCTCAAGAACCTATTTACAATCTGAATCACGTCATTTGATTACAAGCCATGTTGGAAATTATCACTAATCAAACAACTGAGGCGACCTATTGGCAGATCGGGCAACCCAAATGCCAACTGCAATTTATCAGCATCTTATGGTTCTCAACTACCTACTAGCTGAAGAAGGCAGTGTCTGTGGGAAAATAAATCATTCTAATTGTTGTTTAAAAATTGATGACAATGGCCAAATTATTAAACCAATTACTGCTGGAATACAAAAGTTAGCCTATGTCCCTGTCCACACTTGGAAGGGTTGGAATATCGACATGTTCTCTGGGCTTCTGAGGGCCCTTGGGTTAAGTGAATAATAATTTGTGTGTGGGGGCTGCATTGCTGTTTTTGCCATGTGTCATCCCACGTTTCATTGAATTAATCCAACATGTTGCCACAGATATGCAGTTTGTGTCTACTGTGTCACCTGATGGAGTTAAACAAATGCAAGCTGTAAATCTATGTTATCCACAGTTCAGATAGCACAAATTAAGGTTTGTTTAGAACTGTCATTGATCCAAAGACCCAAAGTAGACATACTCTCCAGACCAGAAGCTTAGGAATCCCCTTTCCTGCTAACCGACCAGGGCAGCATTGGCAGCAATCAGAAGTCTGTGCAACAACCCCTCCATAGTTGTAAAAGCAAAATGTATTTCCTTTTGATATTCTTTTTTGGACTGCTTACTGCTTTATTTATTACAGTAACTATTATCTTTAAACATGTCTGTCTACCTTATGAGTGTCCTTCTGGACTGTTACGTTCTCCCTCCCCTGATTATCCCCCTAATCCCCCTCCCTCACCTGATTACTTTTGTACTCCAGTTTAAACATGATACAGTTAAGAGTTGAATTGTTACTCTTTTCATGTTAAATTCAAATATGTTCTAAATGGAGAATACACACAACCACAGTATTAGTTATAATAGATATATGTTTAATTGTTATCGTTTTACTGTTCTTGTGTTATTTAGGCAAGCATTTGCTTAAATATGGAGTTTTTGTAGTCAAAATTGAATCCAGAATATTTGTGGGGATGAACCTTTACCTTGGTTTGTATCCTTCCTCTCCTTCTCTCTCTTCTCTTCTATCCTTCCTCCCTTTCTTTATATCCACCACTAATGTTGAGTCACAGGGTGGGAGGTAAGGTGTTAGAAATATGCCTTAACATTGACAGCAGCATGCTTGACCACTGGGGTTGTGTCACTCCGGCAGCTGGGGGGATGCTGCCATTTAGAGGCTCTGCTGTCCTGCAATATAAAAGCAAGAGCAGGGGAGAGGATGGGAACTGCTCTAACCAGACTGGACAGAACTTCAGATATCTTAAACAAGCCAGATGCCTGGATGCTGTGGACTTTCAGTGGTGACTATAGGAACTGTTTGCCCCCCTCCCCAGACTGGAGAGAACATCGGACAAAAAGACACGTGGACTATGGGGACACTGTTGACTCCTGGTGGTGACTAGTGTAACTTTTCCTCTTTCTCTCATTCTCTTCTTTCTTTCCTTCTCCCCTTCTTCTTACATTGTTTCTTGTTGTGGGGAAAATAGAGTAGTTTAACACTTGACTCCATTTTGAGTCTTAATTCTGTTCTTGAGAATACACAAAACCTAATCACAATAATCTGTTTGATTGGACATCACTCAGAAGTTAAGCCCAGCCACCCTCAGCCACCCAGAATTATCTGAGGTCAAGCATTTAACTTCTGCCAAATGAGTCATAACAAGAAATGGTGACAATGCAGAATAGACTTCCAAGGTGAAACATTAAATTAGGCTAGGGAATCCCCAGAAGGCAAGAGAGGAGGGCTAAACATCTCTGCCAGATGCAGAAAGAAAGTCTCCTCAACATGTATTTCTTTCTGTTTTGGGGGAGTTTGACTCTTTTTAAACCACTGGGTAAGGCACATCAGAACCAGCTGACTCCAGTGGCTGCTAACTTTCCTCCTGTGCTTCTCCAGTTTCCCACCATAGCCAAATGTCTCTGCCACTCTGTCCTCTCTGTTCACTAACATTTTGCAGAGATTTTTTTTCCCCCTAGAATTACACTTAAGTGAAACTTTCCCAAAAAGCATGCAGCATGAAAGCTCATTAGTACAGGTCTTACTCAAAGGCAAAAAGCTCATGGAAATGAAAATAAACAAACCTAAAGTAAGAGAGGGAACCCAAGTGATCATGTGCCCACCTCAAGTCTCTTCATACTCGCCTCTCAGACTATCCTGAGAGCAAATCTCTCCCACAGGGCACTTTGCTATGCATTGTTCTGCACAGGTGCCAAGATTTGCTCACTAAGCCCTGGCTTGGGAATTGAGTTAACCTGATCTCACCTGACAGCGGTTTCCCCCAGTCCTGTACACTGATTTTATTTCCAGGGCTTGGTCTCACATTCTGTTAGCAGAAAATTTAGCTTGCTTTAACTGAAAGACCAACCAGAACCAGAGGGGTGGCACACCAGGCCTGATGGGAGAGGAGACACGAGAAAGATTATCCTATGGGTTTTGGCTGTCCTGCTTCGAGTTCAACACCAGAAATATCCACATAGCTCCTCTTTCTCTTTGTGGTACCATGTGCTGTACATATCACCAGGTCATGCAAATCCCTGTTCCCTCATGGAATCTAGACCTCCTCTCTTCCCCAAACCTTCCTTCAGTTGTATGTTTATCAGTTCTACACCAGCTGACCCCATTCCACCAATCTCCTTTTCCTTTATACTTTGAGTGATAATATGTTTAAATTTTTTTCTAACACAACTTAATGGAATTAACTCTGTTGCTGACTGCTTGTTTAAGGGGTGCATTTAATGCCAATCAAAACAGGAACTGACATGAACATAAAACTGAGTAAAATGATTTAAAGTTAAGTTGCTCATTCAATAACAATTACTCGAAGACTGGAGAAAAAGGAAATCGTAGTGACTTTTGTTTCCATCTAGAAAGGTCAGAGTGAGCTGGCCTTTGGGAAAGGTCAGCATGGGCCCGGGAGCTACCCAAACCACATGGATGCAGACAGGCACATAGCTTTTGAAGGCTATGACTAGTAGCAGAGTGATTTATGGCCCATTGCTTCCACCAGCGTCACACATCAGAGAATTGACCCTGGTGGGAAAAATCCTGACTGAAATAAAGGGCTTCCCCACAGTAGGTTCTATCCTCAGCACACCAGTGGGGCTGCAGGATGGGAGGAGAGGAGAGAAATGTCAGTCAGGGAGATGGGTCAGACCCCACAACAAGACATTGCCCTGCCCAGACAGACTTGTAGCCCTCGTCCCACTGTTAGTAACTTCAGAGCCTGGCATGTCCCTATCAAAGCAACTGTGAGCTGAGATGATGCTATAGTGCCAGAAATGTCACCAAAGCCAAGGTAGAAGAAGTGATGCACAGGAGAGGACAGTGATGTTGTGCAGAGGAGTGCTGTTGGCAGAATGCCACATCATGACAGACCAGGTCTGCTCAGGAGACAGTAGCCACTCAGACAATACAGCCACGCAAATAAAACATCTTCCTTCAAGTTTCCCATTTCTTTGCCAAAGTCCATTGTCATACTTTGGGCTTTTTGCTCTTCTGGTGTCTCTGTGATCTGACACCATCAATCATCTGCAGCCCATCGGGCAGGATTTTACCTTGGTTTCTTTCCTGCTCTCCAAAGCAGACCGCAATGATCTCTGTGATGAGGTAATAGGCACTTCTGGGACATCCTAATAGATGCTACAGGCACATTGCCAAGTCAGCGTAAAATGCAAGTTCTCATTTCTTTTGGCTGAGTGTTAAACTGACCAGGAAAGGTCAATTGGAGACAAGACATGGCTAATAATGCAAAGCTCTCATCTGATACATATTATTTCATATATAGAGCTCAAATTGCTTTGCAAAGATGACGAGGCATGATTTCTTAACCTTTCCATGTGCTAGAGCCTCCATTTCCCTCCTCTAAGTTACAAAAGATGATCTGAGCACGGTGATTGAGGTAGCTGTGACGTGAAAAAGCATTTCAATATTACTGATGCTTAGAGAATCAGACAGAAGGTTGCATTAGAAGAGGTAAAGAAATGAAAGCCATTATTGTTCCATTATAGACACACATGAAAGTCCAAAGTCTCAAAGCTATCCACAGTGCAGGAGTTAAGAGCTCCCAGTCTGAGCTGCCATTTACCCATGTATTGCTGTACGCATCCAGGGCAAGCAGTGCTGCAAGAAAAATGATGAAGGCAGAGCCTCAGGCAACTCTTCTGGGCTTCCCCAAGTACAAAGACACAAATTCAGTAGGCTTTTGGAAATAAGGGTCTTGGTAACTTGCTCCAAGCATTCATCAATATCAGAAAGTTATTGCTCATGCCCTGATGGCAAACCAGGCATCCATCCCAGCGACATCGGCTCTGGCAGCTGCAAACATGAGCCATGAAATGCACGTGCCTGTCAATCTATTTCATGGGCATGGGTGAGACGAGATTAAATTGGGGTGGGGGGGACAGTAAAGAAATATTCATATCAGCAGACTGCTGGGAGAGGAGGAGGAAGAAGATGTGGGTTTTAGGGGCTGGAAAAGGTGCACCTCCAGATCCTGAGGGCACAAAAAGAAGATGAACAGAGGCTGTGGGAGGCTCAGATCATGGCTTAAGTTTGCACACCCATTTCTCAAGCAAGCAGCATCCACATGTATTATAATTCCTGAAGATATTCAGACACAAAGCTGCTCTACTGTCATCTCTCACTGTCAAAGACTTCATTCAGGGAGTGTGCAGCTTGACCTTGCTCTGCCCTCACCCTGGCACTCTGCTCCTGCCAGTGGCCGGGATGGCATTGCTACCTGCAGCTGACACGCAATTACCTGGCATTTAACATCAGCTAAATCATGCCAGCAAAAATAAGAGAGATGTCATTGTGTATGTGATGAAATTCAAAGCATCCCCTGCACTATTCACTGGTCCATGGCTCACTGCTGCCTCTGCAAGCCGCAGACAAATCTGCCAGAGCTTCAGCAGTGCTGCCTCCCACCCCCCTCCAACAAGATAGTGCTCACAGCAAAGGGGTGAACCTGAGCTCATGTCCTGCATTTTGGTGCAAACTCCAGTAAATGAAATGATTCCCCAAGACACAGAGCAGGCTGTGCTGTTTAAAGATTCACAAGTGATGCTGCTGCAGCACCTGACCTGCTCACAGCCAGGGAAAACATTGCTTTTACCCATCTTGCTCCAGAGACTCCCTCAGGGACCAATAAGCCAAACAAGGCAGAGAGATGTGGAGTTACCTCCAGGCTTTGAGCTGCTCCCACACTGACAGCTTCCCGGCACTCACTGCTGTGTCTCACTGCTGTATCTCACTGCATAGCACTGGCTGCAAACTGCTTGGACACGGCTGGAGCCAAATTAGTTACGTTTTCAAAAGGGAACATACTTTTGCCTGCACTCCACACCCCACCTTATTTTCCTCCAGCATATTTTTCTTTAATTTGGGTTGTTTCCCACTCCTTGTTTCTTCCTGTTTGCCTCCCATATGAGTCTCCCTCTGCCCTGCTCTGGCTCAACTCACCACATGAGCCGTTCCAACTCAGCCTGAGGATTTGCCAGGGGAGTTTTCTGCAGCTGTTGCAACCCAGAGAGCTGTGAAGCTGCCAAGCAGGACACAGCAGTCTGAACCCAGCAGCACACTCATGTCTATGCCCTTCACCACACAGCATTTACACTGTACGGATTTTTCCTAAGAAAGTTCACCTCTTATTTGTACTTTGAAGACAAAGCCTGGCTCTGTTTTCCTAAAAATATTAATTTCCACCTCCCACACACATCAACTCAGACCACAATCTTTTGTGGGAAGCTTCAGTAGACAAGGGGAAGGGGAACAGAGAAAGCCCATGAAGCATGGTAGCCGAGTATGTGGTGCAAGAAGCACAAGGGAGATAAGCACCAGCTCTGTGAGTTATATCTTTGTCTAGCCCATCAGCATGTTTCTGGCAGAGAAGAGCAAAACAGTACACATACAAGGAGAGGATGTGTCCAGCCTTTCTCCAGCTGTACTGTGCTTTGAGGACATGATGCACAAACCAGCTATTGGCCCCATTGCTCTAGGGGCATCCGACACCGCTGGTACGCAGGGCATGGGCTGCTTCCCACATCAGTCCCTGGGGATCTCCTCCATTTGCTACCCAGAGAACAAGCATCTAAAAGGATCACAGAAACCATTGGTTGGGGATGGAAGGAACCTTTAGAGATCATCTAGACCAACCCTCTAAAGCAGGTTCACCTCCATCAGATTGCACACAAAAAAACAAAGAAATCAAACAAAGAAATTGTATTGCACTCATATCAGAATGTGGAAAACATGAGTGCCATGAAAGCTCCGGGAGACCCAGCCTGGAATATTGGGGTGGAAATAGGCTTTCTGCAGCATCAGCATAACCAGCTGCAAGGAAGGATCTTGTTTCAGGTGCCACAGCATTCAAAGGTCTGGGTTCCAGCAGAAGAGAGGCAGGTTCTTTCAGAAAACCAGCATTGCTAACCTGTTCTAAGTCAGAGGTGCCCTCTGAGCAGGCACAGACACTGCCAAAAGAAGATCTGCAAAACACATGGAGCTCAGCAGAAAGAGAAGTGAGCTGCTAAAGGAAATATTTTTGAGGCAGCACAGGAAAACTAGCCTGTAGCACACGACTAAATGCCAGTAACAATTGCAACATCTTTGTAAGCAGTTTTGTTAACATGGGGATAGTTTAGCTTTGGAAATGTGGAGCCTTTCCACCTAACCCCCTGAATAGGAAAATGATTTGTTACAGAAATTAGATTTTCGCGTGCAGCAATATAGGCAGCTATTAGAATATACTTAAATGCAAAAAATTCACTTTGAAGATTTAAATAAAGCTGACAGGAGCAAACAAAATACATTTTATACAGTTCTTTATCAAGCTCTGAGTAGCCTGCAATTGCTTTGTTTTCAAGCCTGTTATACAAACAAGATTTGGGGTTTTTTTCCCCTTGGAAAGTATTCCTTAGATGTGGCTACTGGAGCTGCCTTTCATCAGGTTAATCAAACTAATACAAAACAGCTCAATTTTCAGAGTGTAAAAAACATGTGCAAAATACAAACAAAATCATTCTCTCAGCACTATTTCTTGCTCCAGTGTTTTGCGGTGAAGGGTTATTCAGACACATGAATCTGCGGCTTTCCCTTAAAATTAATCTCTTGTTGAAATATGAGCACTCTAATCTCCTTCATAGGGCATTCAGGTTTCAGACAGCAGCACTTGTCATGAGGCAACACTAACGTCCTTCTGCAATAGCCGCAGCAGGTCCCTGTTGTCCATTGCTCAGGACAGGGTAGAGCTAGGAGGCCCCAGGGGCTGTGAGGACACTCCTGGGCATCCCACATGGGCAGGACCAGCGATGACCAGACCAAGTACAACTTAGGAAATCCTCCAAAAA
Organism: Urocolius indicus; assembly: GCA_013401255.1. Taxonomy (NCBI): domain Eukaryota; kingdom Metazoa; phylum Chordata; class Aves; order Coliiformes; family Coliidae; genus Urocolius; species Urocolius indicus. Next base: position 126,408 of record WBNH01000708.1, read on the forward strand.
CTGAAAATTTGTGGCTTCAAGCAATAAAATGTGGAATAGCTTCTTTAATCTCCCAGCAGGCAGAGGCAAAGCACAGGCTCCTCCTAAATATTACATACTTCTAGTTGCTAGAAAAAGGCCATATGCAAAGAAATGGAATACTAGTCTCTCTGGTTTTGAAAAGATGAAATCACAGGTTTGAATAGTGTGTTTTAAATGAATAATACAAACAGTGATTTCATTTGTATGACTGCTGCATCTTTAAATGGCAAGTTAGTAAGAGCACTTACAGGGGTCTGGGACTATTTCTTGCTCCCAGACACTGTTTATGTGATCCTATGATTCACTGTGCTTCTTAGCAATGCCACCACTATCTCTGGCCTTCCTACTTTGAAAGACATGTGCCACCTGCCTCTTGCATTACTCACAGTAAGATTCCAGGAGTTTAGGCAGTCTCCATTTAAAATCCCTCCCCTCAGCCCTGCCACATCCAAAGCAGTTTCAGCAGATGCCTTATCAAGGTTGAATTCTTCAAAAGCAGCTGCTTGCAGTCTGAGCCATCATTTTGGAAGAAAAGCTGTCATTAACACGACACTCACAAAGCCCTCTCCTCTTTCATTTTGGGCATGTAGGCATTGAGAAAGGTTGGAGCAAGAGGTTTAGAGGACACCTTGCTTTTGCAGAGTCACATATTTGTTTTTCTTTCTCAAAAGAAGAATAAAAAGAACTGCACTTCCAAGAAAGTCTGCCAAAATCTCATTACAGTAATTACACTACTCTTGACAGAGACTGAAGCCGGCTGCTTCCAAGAAAGCCAAGTATCATACATTTTGCAACAGTAATCTGTTAAGAGGTTTATTTCTCATCCTAGATAATGATTTTTAATGCATAGCATTAGAATGGGGAGCCCTTGTAATTATAAAGCCATCATAAAGTCTGCAGCATCCAACTTGCCCTGGCTACACACTGATACTCACCGATATGAGGCTGCCAGAGTTTTTGGCTTTCTCACACAGTATTTCTCTGATAAGCTCTGTAAGCTAATGGTACCCAGCACAGACATCACACATTTTCTCCTCTTTCCCTCACAACACAGCAACACAAGGAAACATGGCCTTTTCTTTCCCTTGCCTTTGGGAGGCTGGGCAAGACATCATTATTCCTATACATCACCTGAAGGGGAAAAAAATCCACCCAAGTAGAAGGAAACTAGAAAATCTGGTACAGCTGAGTGATGGAGAGCATCTATGGGGCAGGCCTCCATCACTGTGACCTCAGGGTGACATTCAGCATCTGGCAGGAACAAGTATCAAGGACAGCCCTAAAAGGTTTGGGGGAAGAGATGTGGACAATTATAGCCCCACATTGTACCTCTATCCCATACCGCCTTTCAAACAATACTGTTGTCTAGCTCTCAAAGGCAATATAGACCTATTATCATCAAGACAATCTTCAGATTTCCCATTCATTTTTAAGCAAAATAATGATTTTCTTAACTGAGAGAGTTTTTCTGAGGAATGTGAAAAAGCAGAGTTACCAGAGCCCATGCCACAGTCTGTGGTGATGGGCTGTGGCAGAGCAGGACAGGGCCACAGGAGCAGTTTCCTTTCCCTTTCCATTTCACAATTCTGCCAGCTCCTATAGCAATCAATTCCTTTGAAAATAATAAAAAATTTTAACTTGCAAAGCAATTACTATGTTTTAATAACCATGGGTTCCCAGTGATTGGAAGCCTGCTGTTGTTAGGAAAGAGAACAGCGGTAAATGCCACTCAGATAAGCTATTTATAAATGGCACACTTCAATTAAAAAAATAAAATTAATGTTACAATAATTTCATTTACAGCAGGTGGAGCTGCAATTTTTCTCTGCAGAAAATAATCTGCACCTGTGCAGCACAGAAACAGAAGGAAATGCTATGGCAGAACAGACCTCACCACAATTAATCACAGTCTTGCTCAGACCACAAAAGGTTAATGACAGCCAAAAGTAGTAAGGGCAAAATAAGTACAGCCCATTATCAAGGTGGAGCTTTTATGTAAATTCTTTAGTAGCTAGAATAAAAAGTAAAGCCAACAGTGACATCATCTGTTGCTGTTGTGATCTGAGCTGCACCATCTGCAGAGAACCTCACCCATGTGCGGCACTGCCTCTATGCTTCCTCCTGCAGCATTGTCTTTGCTTCTCTCCATGGGAAAACCCTCCCATTCTGCTCAGCTGGGTGAAAATCATCCTCAGCAGCAGCGTTTGTTTCTCCAGTGACAGGGCAGACCTCAGCACATCTCAAAACTCTTATGTCATCGTTCCATTCACCAGGAAAGAAAGAATGGGATGGCATCGCTGCAGCAACACATGGGGATGTTTTCACCAACTGAAACTGCATCTGCCTGGAAAGGACTACCACAAGGGCTGTCACCAGGATCCCCCTTAACTTGGATCAAATTTTAGGCTAGTTTTGGGGCAGACAGAGTGCTGGAGTCACCTCCCTCTAAAGTCAGGGCCATGCATCAAGCTCACCTGAGGACAAGGCAGAGCTGGTCATGGGGTGTCACTTTAAAGGTTTAACAATTTTTTCTTCTCCTTTTCACATTGGAAGAAAATGGTTTGAATGCCAGAAACCCCAGTCCAGGAAGGATCTGAGTAACAAACTTCACTGCATTGCAGAGGACAAGAACATACTTAATGCAACTTCAATCATATGTTTAGTAGGGAACGGTCTCCTTGCACATATCCACAGCTACTCAAAACTCTGGAAGAGAGGAGGGAAGACAGAGAAAATGCTACCACCAAGTGGAAGTAAGCATGCAGGTGAAGCTGTGATGGCAGGGGAAGGCAGAGTAACAAAAACAGTTCTGTAAATCCCTGTAACTGCTTCCAGTGACCTCTCCAAGAAGAAAAACACCACATTATATTTTCCAGTTATCTCCAATATGGGAAAAAAAGGTTCTCTTCAGGGACTTTTCCCCTCTGAATTGCTCATATGCATACATGCAACAGCACTGTGCTGAAGCTCAGGATCACCCATGCAGAGGCATTATGCATGTGTGTGCATATACAGAGGATGGATGCATTTGCAAAGCAATTGGTATGGAGAAGCACAAGGTATTTTCCTCACTCACTGCCAGATATCAATTTGCTGCTTCAGTGTTCTAGCTCTTCTGCCCAGACTTTTCCAATACAAGCAGTATTACACATTATTTCCCAAGGAGACAGCAGGGTTTCCCATTGCAGATGGGGTAAGCAGCAGCAATGTCTAGTGGCAGAGGAAATGCAGCACAAAGGAGCACAGCTGTGGGGTGTGCTGGGGCCTCTAAGCCCACAATGAAGATTCTTAACTTATATGCAGATTAATTTGTTTTCCAAAGTCCACCTATAATTTGAGCACTCACCTGTTTAATAACAGATTCTTTCAAATATTTTTATTTCCTAGATTGCCCAGTACAAGTAGAGTCAAGACAACCTAAAAATGGCCTTATTATTCTTCAGATAAGAGATTGTGGGAACCTGGACCATGTGGGCAATCAAGTTGACGGTGCTCAGATTACTTTTTTCCCTTGTGACTTTTCTTCCACCCCAAGCATTTCTTAAGAGTAGTACTGGCCCCAGCAGCAACGTCTGAGAGTCCACTTGAGCCAGACTGGTGTATCCTGACTGTCCAAAGCTGAGCCAGAGGACTGCGGAAGGCAGAGTGCTCCAAAATGATCCAGTAAATTGACTGGGAAGTGCATCACTGGACTGCCACTGTGAAACACCACCAACTTTAAACAAAAAAAAAGGGGGGGATTACATGCTAGATATTGCAAGCCAGAGTTTTCAAAATCTAGCTTTCTGTGGAACTCCTTCTGCAGTTCCTCCTCTGCAAAGGTCTCTGGATTTCTCTCCACCTAAATAATTCTGACAAAATGTCTGTCACTATGGCAACAAGGGAAAACAAAATTATTTGAGAGGTGTCTGATATATGTAATGCATAGGGATTATTGTTGCTATGGTGACATGGTTTACAAATGAATTAGAATATTTAGGAAACAATTAGCAATGGAAACTCAGCAGAAGAAAGGCAAGTTCTCAGCTGGCTCTGGGCATCACCAGCCCTGCAGAGCCTTTTTACCTGTCCAACCTCACAGAACTTGGGCACCCATCTCCAAGAGGTTTAATCTCTGTGGACTTCTCAGAATGGATGACTCAGGAATTTGTCAGAGACGTTAGAGGAAAACACCAAACAACACAGACTGAAGTGACAGGATCGTGAGTGGCATCTCTGCTGGCAGGACATGATTCCATGGTGGGAGTTACCTCCACTGAGGCCATCCAGATCCACCAATTTCAGAATTCTGCTCATTCCAAACTTCTGCTCTTCTGTCATCTCCTAAAGCATAGATTGTTCAAAAGCACACATGACTTGGATAGAGAAACAGAGTGAATTTCAATTTATCTGCCTTGCCTTAGTGCTAGAGAATCCCTTGGATGCCAAGAAACACATCTCACAGATGGGATTAATAAGTTGTATCTGTATCTGTCTGTCTCCATGTAGGAGCTGTATATCAGAGCAAAATATAATCAATGAGGATCTGGACAGAGGACACTTATTTGCCTTAAAAAAACAATTAGGCTCGAAACACATTTAGATAAATTTATTGAAGAGTAAACAATCAAGAACTTTCAAAGACAAAGTATCACCTGACCCCAGAAGCCCCTGAGCTATGAATGTAGGGTTGCTGCAACTGTCTACCAGAGAGGCTTCATTGTCCTCCATCCTGGTCCTCATACTCCTCCTTCATCCTCCTGCTGCCAAAGCAGGGTTGAGCACAGGTAGGTCTTTACTCAGATCTGGTACAAACTCTGCTCTCAGGATACTGATGGAGACCTAAAGCAAACTCCTCTGTGTTTGAATTAAAGATCTGCAGTATAGCAACAGCTAAGAAACAGAATCCCTTCCCAGACCTTGGCTGTTACTGAGTAGTTGGTGTGTGGAAAATGCAGCTACAAGAATTCGCATTGCAGTTTGTTTCTTTTCATTCCACCTTTACCTCCTATCTCCTCTCAACAAGACAGGTCAGCTGGAAAATAACATCTTTTTCACACTGTTCCTGCAATGGCCTAATGAAAACCTTCACAAGCTTAAAGCAAAGGCCTTTACCACAAGCAAAACAGCAAAATGACCAGTGTTGTTCTTGCTTTCATAGAAGGCAGCCAGAAAAGCACTTAGCAGAATTGATGACAGTAAATGCATTTAAATGCATTTCTGAACATTGCCTCAGAAAGCACTTTGGGGATTTAGGAATCTAATAATTGGAGGGAATCCACATAGTGATTAGTCTGTGCTGCTGACTCTGAGTGACAGGACATTGCCCACACCTGAGGAGTAGGTACTGATTTTGTAAAACAATTCCAGTTTCTGGCCCTCCAGGCTTTCAATCCATTCAGTATTTTGTGGATGTAAGTACAAGGATCAGAATATCCCCCTGGTTCCCCAAGAGGGGCTCCTCCTATGTGATGGCACTGCAGAAGCACTCTCCACCACCTTGGGGAGACCTGGAGGTCCTGGCCTTGCCCCTGGAACCTGCTGGATGGCTCAGAAACATCCACTCCAGCAAAATCATTTTATTTGATTTGACATGGTTGGAAAAAAGGACCAGCCACAAGTCCCCAGTTTGGGATAACATCTGAGTCAGAGGAGTAAGAACTATTAGATAAATAGACAAGAGGGATGTGGATGTAAACCAGAGATGACCAGCACTCCTTAACTGCGATACTGGTCTGGGAAAGACCTGACTCACAGAGGATTTCCATTGATCTACAAGCCAACAGTCTTACACTGTTCTATCAGATTAAATTACAAATAGAGACCCTTTCTCAGATTACTCACTCAGTTTTACAGGCAGCACTATATGAAAATAGGGGACTCACTGCCACACAAAAGCTGAAAGCTATTTTTATAGGAGAATAAGATAAAAAATAAAACTAAGCTGACATGACTAAGATCTAAGTCCCCAATATTAAGTTTTTATGCATCAGTAAGCAAACAGGACTCTCCTTCATATAATTAAGATTTCTGCATTTATAATCTTCTACGCTATCTCTTGCTTAACAGTAAGAAATTTAAAAGAAAGCTCCAGGCTTACAGAAGCACAGAAAACATAGATGGTTTTATTCATAGGAACAGTAGAAGAGATGATAATCCCACTTTAATTTCCAATACCTCATATCCTTAAAACCACCTTCCAAATTTGGTTTCTTATCCCAGACCTTGAGCAGACTTTCCAAAGTCGCACAATTTTTCATCTGAAAGTTCAATTTCTTGCTTTTCAAGAAAAAAAACCCCACAACTTCATCTTAAAATTCAAAAGTTATAGCTGTCAATGACCTGAAGAAACCCTCTGGCACTATTTAAACAGAAAATAGCCATTCAACCATGGCACAGACATTTCAGTCCTGTTATCAAATTCTGCACATACACATATGTAATCACACCTATTAGAACAACCAGTTTGTATCAGGTAACCCTGTGGCTCTTGTGTGCCTGCTCGCTGAGCATCATGAGAAAACATATTTTTATCAAGAGTTTACCAATTGTTATGCTGCAGATGAGTATTTCAAATGTATGCTTTGCCATCTAGCAGAAGATAAGTTATGTGGTACTTGCTGGAATGATTGTACAAACTGATAAACTCTTCTGACACAAGTAGTTGTACATATGCATTTAGAAACTTATTTTCACAATATTTTCACATTGTTGTATCATTTGTTTTCTGAGTGAAATTTATTGTTGCATGCAACATCTATTGCTGAAACAGTCAGATACAGCTCGGGGTGAATTTCAATATCAGAGTGAGTACATAAGAAACTTTTGCACTCACAAAAATTGACAAACCCAGAGTAAACACCAATTGTATTATGCAGGAAGATGAATTAAAATATTCTAGTGCAGTTAGAGCTTGGTGTTCATTTAAGAGAAATTAATTACAGTTTCTTCTCACCAACATAAGTAAAATACAACTTTTTTTTTTTTAATCAAACAGTTAAGTGAAACAGCAGCTGAGGGAGCTGGGGCTGTTCAGGCTGGAGGAGGGTGAGGGGAGACATGAGCACTCTCTGCAACACCCTGGCAGAAGATTGTAGTGATATGGTTGTTGGTCTCTTGTCTCAAGTATTGAGTGATAAGAAAAGAGGAAATGGGCTCAAGTTGCTCCAGGGGAGATTTAGATTGCATATGAAGAAGAACTTTTCACCTGAGAGGGTTGTCAGACACCATCAGGGGAGATTTAGATTGCATATGAAGAAGACCTTTTCACCTGAGAGGGTTGTCAGACACCATCCCAGGCTGTCCAGGGAGGTTAGGGAGTCTCCATCCCTGGAGCTATTGCATAGCCATGTAGCTGAGGTGCTGAGGGACCTGGGCTAGTGATGGGTTTGGTGGTGTGAGGGGAGGGATTGGACTCAATGAACTTAAAGGTCTTTTCCAACTGAAATGATTCTGTGATTCTATCATTCTCCTGTCCATAAACAATGGGGATGAAAGAACAAATCTCCAATTCCCAGGCTATGTAACTAAACAACAACACTCCCTTGTATTGGGGAACTGCAGCAGGGTAGCATTCCCCTTCAAAGCATGCATACTCAGGATGTTTTGCACTGGGACATCTCCTTAGAAAAATGTTGCAAATGAGGAAGAGATTAACAAACAAAGAATTTCACTTGGTGGTGAAGAGAAGCCACGTTTGCCCTGAGCATAGCACAAGCATCATGATCTGAGTAATGCTGAGAAAAAATCTAGCACTAAAATTGAAACACAAGTAGTCAGATCTGAGACAAGTTACCAGTCTTGAAACCACTCTGTGCCTGATCCTTCCAGGCAATGAAACCTTTGGTGAGTTTCCTCAGGTAGATTCCAACTTGCCTTCTGGATAACTCTTGTAATGGAAGGGACTAGATAAAAAGATCATAGGATCTTCCCAGACACATTTGCATGGGTTACCAGATCCTCCATCCTGAAGTCACTGTGATCACCTTGATCCTCTGGGATGTAAAGAAGCCAATATTGAATTAACATAAATTGCAAGAGTCATTGTAGTCCTCTCACTGGCAATGTATCTACCTACAATAGTTCAACTTGTCTGCTAAGGCATGTAATGCTTTTGAAATGCAACCAGGCAGCAAATGGATCTGCTGTAGGTTACACCACCTGTGGTCTTTATTTATGAAAAGGACCATATTGGCAGTGTCATTCTCCACCAGAAGATAAAGCTTCTGACAAAGTTAGTTCTCGAGATTCTGCCATGTTAACGAGACTTCTTGGCAGATGAAAAGCCTGAAGGCACCCAAGATCTGAGCATGTGCCTATCTCACTGTGCAGCACCTGCCAGAGCTGCTGTCCTGGCAGGAGGCACAACTTGGAAGAGAATTTTGCTGCAGATATTTCCTGAATCTGAAACACCACTGGGGGACAATTGTGGTCTTTCCCAAAACTAGCATAATTTGCCTGCATTTTTCAGAAAGCAGTGAGGGCTTCAGGTGTAGCATTTTCCTACCCATCCGCTCTGAAATCCTGAGAGTTTTCTACTACTATAAGACAAATTCCCTTTGTGCAGAGCAATGAGAACTGTAGTGGATTCTCCTGACATAGTTTCTAGGAAAAGGTTGCAAAGACAGCAATCAGAGAGGTTAGGGTACTTGAGACAGGATTGTAAAGAACATGTTGTAGCTTGGCATGCCTGTGCAACAAAAAAAAACCCACCAACATGGTGGCTGAGAGGGGAATTAAAGCGTGGGACAGTGGATTGACACCTCCCAGTGTTGACTGGAGCTTATTGAGTGACAAACTGAATTATAAGAAGCCATTGACATCATTACAGGCAACATGACACACATCTGGAGACTGTGCATCAATGAGCCACATCACAGGGCTTTCCTACTGCCAAATTATCAGATAGTGGTTCTGTGGTTTTCCTGGTAAAATCAGAGATGCTGACATCAGACTAAAAGAATGTAAATATATACTGAAAGAGTACAATTGTTTCTTTCTCTGAGCATCCCCTCTTGTGTATTCCATGCTAATCCTATTACTACACAAATAAGATATCTGCAGATGCCTTAAGTATTAACTAAACCATGTGTCAGAAAAGAAAATCTGTCTTTGACATCAGGATCTGTCAGAGTCGCTTGCTGAGCAGGACACAGAAGGGATGCAGCAGGAAAATCCACCTGGTTACAGTGGTGGGATTTGAAGAGAGGCAAGTGAAGATGGAGAGGCAAATGCAGAGTCTGTCACTGAGAGGACTTGGCACAAACTGCAGTGGTATATGAAGATCACTTGCTACCCCTTGCAGAGGCTGGTGGAAGCCCTAAAATTGTCTAACAATGAGACTTTCCAGAGAGTCTTCAGTCTTGGATAGAAAAGAGAATAGTCTCTGACAGGTCCTTCAGGCATGAAGATGTGAAGGTGGAAAAAAAGGACTCGAGTCAGCTTTTCAGAGCAACTGTCGTGCTTGGACCTCTGCCTGGAATGAGGCTAAGGACACTGAAGGAGAGGACATCCTCCTATCAGAGGATATACTAATCCTATTGCCAAAAGGGCAAGATCAAAATGGGAGAGAACATTCTTGGGCCATGCCACTGCACCAGAAGACAGCAGCTGTGACTTGCACCAGAGCATGTCCTACCTGGTGGGGCAGGCACGCATGGAGGTGTGAGAAGATTAATGTCAAAGTGAGGTAGAGCTTGGGAAGAAGTCCAGTTCCCTTCAGTCAACAAGACATAGAGGCAGGTGATGCATGGATTTTGCTTTCATGACTGGATCCTCTCACAACAGGACACTTCAGACTACTTAGGGCTCAGGTATCAGACAGCAAGAGGATAGGGAGAAGCAGAAGCTACTTTCTTCTGCTCTCCCACAGAGAAAAAGTACTTCTCTACTGTTTTAGTCATGACTTGTTTCCAGAAGGAGTTTAGTTAGGAGAATTACAAATATCCCCAAAATTCAAGTCAATCAGAAAAATGGGACAGCCTCATAAACAATAGCAAACACGGGCTCTCCTCTCTCTTGCTGCAGGCTTGAGGATAAAAGTCCCTGCAAAGTGTGCACTTATGGGTATATTTGTTCCTTCCCAAAGCAACAAAGTCTTTCTGTACACTCTGCAGATGAGAGAAATATATCTTTTAGATGACAGAATGTGGTCCTTGAAAGAGTTTGAAGACCATCTGCTTTAGGGAATTCATTAAAGGAGAAAAGGTGCAGGAAAAACAAAACACAAACAGAACAAGGAACTGAAACATCTAAAAGGGTTTGAAAGCAATTCAGGTCTAGAAGTAAGGCTTGAGAAGGAATTCAAGCTGCAGGTGAAAGCTCATATTGAGAGAAGTGCAGAGAAACTCAAAAGAGGAATCCTATCGTGTTCTGTGCACAGAAAAATGGGAGACAGGTACTTTCTAAGGGGTATTAGTAGAGCTAGAGGTGTCTGTGTTTAGTACTTGACTGCAGCCTGCATGAAGATGCAGGACAGTGTCTCACAGAGGACACCATCTCAAATAAACTTTATCCTTATAGATGAGCTTTGCATGGGGCCACTGAGCTTTGGACATCCTAAAACAGGACCTCAAGGCGCTGCATTGCACTTGTTCTGTTACAACAGGATCTGTTCTGAGGACAAAGTTGTTGCATCAGTGACACTGATCTGTGAACACCCACCAGCCATTTATTGACGCCCAGTTCTAGTTTATAAGATGACAAGCCAACAGAACTTCCAAACTGAATAAGTAGTTCTCTGTGCTTTGCAGAGGTTATGTACCTTTTTATTAAATAGAATACATTGTAAACCACAAAAGCTTAGGTAAAGCTTATTCTGTCAGCATAAGTTTCAGTAATGGTCTAATGTTTTTTGGCATTTCTGGTTGTACCAGAAAGAATCACTTTCCCAGCCTCGTTGTTGAGATGCTGCAATCTTTCTATCAGTTCCTGTCAACTCCATGATAAAATGCCACATAAAGGTCCCTGGTGACCAGGGGTCAATTCATCCAGTAGGTATCCCACAGATAGGAATGAGGCTCAGTTTTCTGAAAGAACTTGATGTTTGCTTCCATCCCAAATTAGAAAACAAAATAAAATAAAATATGCAAATTCCTCAAGGTGCAATATTCAGAGAAAGGTTTAATTAGGAGTTAGAGAGAGACAAATCAGAACTTGATGGTTCAGTATGTGTACATTACTTTAAAAATAATAAAATCTTTAATAAAAAACAGAATAGTTTTTTAATTAAAAATGTATTCCAAAGATGTCAAAACCCAAACTTATCCCAACTCAGTTCTTCTGCTGGTTTTCCTACAAAATGGAATCTAATTAATTTTACATTTCTGTTTTTTAAGAAATGCCTGTTCGAATTTAGTGTCATTTTGCTGTTTTTTTCCAGAATTGTTGACTCATCAGATTATCCTACAAGCAGATGGAGACCCAACAATTCCCCTTTTTCTTTTGTTGGATTCACAGGTGACCAGTCGTACTGAAATTCTTTCTAAAAAGTCACAAAGTTATTGTGACCAAAACCAAGAAGCAAAGTTTACTTTTGATATTATCGATTCAAACCCTCTCACCAGTTAACAGACTGATGATCCTTTGATCTTGCAAAACAGCAGGATGAACCTTTGGCACAAGTGTTGCTTCGGAGGAAGCTCTGAATTGATGTTTTATATCTCAAATCGTTTTCTTTCTGTATTCATTTAAATTCGTATGTGGCCACATATCCATGTAGGATACTTAATTCCATTTGCCCACTTTTCATCTCTCCCTCATTAAGAAGAAATCATTATCAGCAGGCTTTCAGGGATTTTACAAGTATCTTAGAAAAAATGATGGGTGTTGTAACAACTGTCATTCCCCTGACTAATGTAAAAAGAATCTGCAACATTCAACCCCTACGAGCCCAAGTCCAACAATGTACACTTACTGCCTTACCATATTACGCACTTTAACTGCCTCAACCTAATTAACAAAAACAAATGCCCCTTCCTTGAAAGATATCCTGTTCTGGTTAGCTCAGCCTCACAGTTAAGCCCCCAGCTCCATTCCCAGCCTCTCCTCCTCACATCGCTGTAAAAGCATGCAGATGTTCAGCTAGATGCAATGCTAATATACTTTCCACATCACTCCATCCTCTATCCTTTCTAATAGCCGCATGTCTATGAGACATTCTTTTCATTAAGAAACAGGCCACAGGGTTATTTTACTCCTCTTTTTTTTTTCTTCTGTAAATAATAACGATACATTTTATGCTAGGAGCACAATGATTTAACTTTAGAAACAGTTATGAAATATAATTGAAAGACATCTTGAGAAGGACCTTTAATTCAATGATTCCCTTCTTTATCTACTTTATAAAAATGAAGGTTTGGATTTTTTTATCAGATGAGAATGTGAAGATGTATAAGGGTTTTGGCAACTTTACAAGGTTTATTACATATCACATCACAGCTTCCTTGAGGCCACTAGGAAACATTTAAACTTGATTTACAAGAACTGCACCACACTGAGGACTGTGATTGGCTTTGTGGATGCGGGGACACGGATTCTTCACACTTCACAGGAGGATCTCGCTTGTGGACCGACAGCCATTCTCATAGGCCGTAGCTGACCTTGTCAAAGGTCTATTTACAAACACTTAACTGATTCATGTTATGATTCATTAAACTCTAATGACTCCAGAGGCACAGCCATGGAGCGACAGATGTGCATCCATGCAAAACGTTTAAAATCCATGGACATCGCATTTGTCCCAACAAAGGACCAGTGCTAACACTCACCGTAACACTCAGAGCTAAGCCCAGACTAAGACCCCAACGTTAGCACCCAGAGCTGCTGGGAGCAAATAACTACACTATTTTGGGGGTTATTTTCTTTAAGAATTAGATCTAAATTAGTAATTATTAGACTCCTAAGGTTTTAATTATCCTAACACATTCTCATTTTACTTATTTAGGTGTGTATCATCTTCGCCCAAAATCAAGACTCCCTCATGCATGTGAATGGGAATTAAAATACAGGTTTGTATTCCAAAAGAGCCATCAATTTCTCACTGATACAAGAGGGCAGAATTCAATCCCTTCATTGACTCCAGAGAGAGACACAAAATCTGGAAATCTTATTCTGGGAGACACTTTCTTGCTTTCTGTGTTGGGTCTGGGCGTGGTGCTGATTTTCCACAGCAGCCCTGTGGAAGTGTTGTGCTTTCTGTTGGTAGCTAAAAATGCATATTGATGGCACATCAATGTTTTGTCTACTGCTTGCACAGCATCAAGGCTGGGTCCCTCCAGCATTCCTTCCTCAATCTTTACTGGTAGCTGTGGGTGGGCAGGATCCTGGCAGGGGCCACAGCCAGGACAGCTGACCCAGGCTGACCAAGGAGATATTCCATACTATATGACATCAGCTCAGCAATAGAAACTCAGGTAGAGGAGCAGAAATGGGAAGGCACTTGTGATTCACTTTTGCCTTCCACAAGGCGACTGTTACACATACCATAGCCCATCTTTTCAAGAGGTGGTCAGACATCGCTGCTGTGGAGAGTAACAGCTTTATCTACTTTGCTTTGCTTCTCACATGCATGGCTTTGCTGTTTTTATCTCAGCCCACGAGGCTCCCATCTTATTTTCTTCCCTCCCTAGCTTGCTGAGGAGGGGGGCAATAGAGCAGTGTGTACTGGGCATCTGGTATCCAGTCAGGGTCAAACCGCCACACCTTCACGTTTATGAAGGGCCTTGTTACTAGATACATGCTTTTGCTGCTGCCATTTCATGTCAAATTGTTTAAAAGACAGGATGGAATAGAAAGAAATCGAAGCAGGTAAGGAGATACATGCTGGATGTTTTTCTAACCTCTTAAAAGCAAAAAAATCACTCAGATTCAGGGGATCAGCACACTTCCCCCTGCTCTACTTCAGGAGCTCCCTTTTATCCTCACTAAACAGCTCAGCTCAAGTCTAACTGCATTGGTGCCACTGGGATAAGTCAAAACAGACATGGAAGAAAAAGTCCCTTCTTTTCTGAACTGAGATACAGCTGCCACTGAATTTCACTCCACAGCTATCTCAATTCTAGTTTATTACAAAATTGGATGCATCATGACAGAGAAGGCACTGCAGACGAAGATTTGCATTTGTTTGCTAAATACATGTTTAGCCATAGTGAGAATGTGACTTAGTCTTGCTAGGATAGTTACAGTCCTAAACTTACACTGACCACTAATTAGAAAAGCACTTCAGGACGTTACTATAACGAATAGTTTTCCAAATCTGAAGTGTTCCAGGTTATTTCTATTAGGAGAAAAACTAAAGGCATCAAATGTGTCTGTGAAAGTGTCCTTAAACAAACCAGATCCACTAAGGGTAAAAATTAAATGAAAAAAAATTCTGATTGCCTTTAATTCCAAGTCACTCTCAACTAACCAACTTCAGTTTTCACCCTTTGCTTATGGTGTCCTTGATGTTTATTCGTGGCTCACCCTGCATCGCTGCCCCAGGAGCTGAGGAGAAGGTCTCCAATATGTCCAAGCCAAACACCCCCCCTGCACTTGCGAGAATGAGAAGCTGCCTAGGCACCTGCTCTGTGTGCCAAGGAGGATGTGGCAGGGCCTCTCTGCGTGACTCCCCAAGCTCCAGAATAGAACCAGCTCCTGAGGTTTTATTTCTGCTCAGCCCCAGTGTCATTTTATTCTCTCCCATTGTGGTGGTTTAGCCCTAACTGAACAACAACCAAACCACCCAGTTACTCCTCCCCAACTCAGCAGGATGGGGAGGAGAATCAAGAGAGAGTTGTAGAACTTTCTGGGTTGAGATAA
>WBNH01000708.1:141260-172082 GCA_013401255.1 Urocolius indicus
GCGGCAGCTGCGGAGAGTTCACTCTATCCTGGCCAAACCCAGGACACCCATTTTTTTTGCTGTGATAAACTTCTCTTCCTGCACCTTTGACCCAGACATACTACTGCTGTTACATTTGGACATGGATCCAGGAGTACAAAACTAGTTTCATAGTGAATTGAACAGGTGAGGCTGTACTCCTTATTCAGCAACAAAAATAGCCTATCACCTGCACACAAACACCCAAATCTTTATGAAATACAACTCTGTGCATAAACTTTTTGAAAGGCAGCTCACCCAACACTCATGACTAACACCAACTTCCTCTGGTCGCAGGCACTGATTTCTCTAAATATCACTGTCTGGTGGTGTTAAAGCAGGTGATTATTATGGGAAGAGTGCTGGGTTGCTGTGAGCACCCAGCTCTGCACTCAGCATCAGCTCCTGTACCTGTGGGAGCCTAGCTGGTTCCCTCAGCTCTAACCACCTCACCCAGACCCAGATCCCCACCTTCTCCTGTGATGCTCTTCCTTGGGCAACACCACTGTTTTCTAAACCATTGGGATACCATGATTTGTGTCTACTCCCTTGGTGGTGTGTGCACGGGACAGAAGGTGCTGAGACAGGTCCATGGCTCCTGGGCTTGACGGGCAGCAGAAAAGCACGTGAACATCACAGGTGTCTCCCAAGGATGATAGTAACAGCAGTGCTCTCCAGTCTGGCTTAGCACTTCGTGGACACTTCAGATGTAGGAGGCCATGAGCTGATTCCTCTTGCTTCTATCAATCAATAGGCTGAAAACAACTTAGCAGAGACACAGGACAAAGGAAAGACAGATCATGTGAGTGCATGGCACAGTATTAAAAATCAAAGCAAAGCAAAGAAAAACAAAGCCAAAAAAAACCCAAACAAAACCCACAAAAAAAACACCCCAGACCTGTGTTCCTGGAAGCATGAACCTCTTGAACAGTGTCCTCTTCAGAATTTGGAACTGCCCTCACTGGATCGGTATTGGCAGAAGATTTTTTTTTTTTAATGCATTAAGTTTTGGAGCCTACAGGCACCTACAAGTCATGCATCAGTGTTATGACTTGCTTTCGATGGCCAGAGGACCATTCAAGGAGCAGCACAGCTCCTGCCTCTGTCTCCTGCCTAAGGCATCTCTGAGCACCTCCAGAAAGCCCAAGAGGAGCAGGGACTGGAGGTCCCCTGCCAGCACCAGCCTGGGCATCATGTCACGGTTCCTTATACCTGTAAGATAAATGAGCAGGGCCCAGAGGGCATTGTCTTACCTTCTTTTATTATCTCTGAATCTCCAATCTGCAAACATTTCCCACAAATTACATTTAAAATGTATGAAATGCCACTGCTCGTGCATTTAACTGTCTCAGAGTGACTCGGTGACAGATGGGATGTGTAAGGCTGAATTAGATGTGTTGACCAAAAGCATTAATCGCTTTTTTCCTGCTAATAAATAGGGCCTGTATTCACATGTGGAAGTTATTTAAAGTTCATAGATTTCCAGCAGCATTTGCTAGGCTTGGTCTGACAATTTTCTGTGAGTAAAATATTTATGCGCCAGACTCTGTTTTGATTAGAGACAGTGCTCGCTGTTATACACCAGACAATTACACCATTAAGACAACCCATGCAGATAACGAGTATTGCTTCAAAATGGCAGCAACAAGCTGCTGGTGGGAGCGGTGGCCAGGGACAGCCCTCAGCAGGACCGTGCTCCACCTCCATGCCCAGCAGCTCCACATCGTCCTCAGCAATCCCAATAACCAGTTTCCTCTTCCTTCATTACTCCAGAACAAATATTCTCAGTGCTACAAAGCGACCTCTTTTATTGTGGAAATCAAGCCAGGCATCCAAGGCTGGGTTTTCCTGGGTGAGGAGAATTGAAACACTTGGCAAAACTTCCCATGTGTGACAGAAAGCTATTGCAAGTGCATGAGAAAATACGGTCCCACCTCATCCATGTCTGACATGACCCAGAAAAGCATGAGGAACGCATTGCAGTCCACTGAAAGAACACTTGTCTTTACCTGAAATGTTTACATCCATTTCCACAACACAGTCTGTGTTCATTGTATAATACTCACACAGTCCTGTATTCCTGGGAGGATGAGCAGGGCCATGTTCATGTATGGAGAAAGGAGACAGAGAACAAGCCAGGATTGCTGTAAGAAATGGCCTCAGGTTTTCCCTGGCCCCATATAAGATCCTGGTTCCCAGACCATTCTTTTTGTTTGAATAAGGGTACATACACACACGGAAGCACCCAATTAGCTTGGCGCTTGTCATCATGAGGCCCACCAAGGACTGTGGCAGCACTCTGCTTTCAAACTGTGGCTGCTCCATCCGTGGAAGTGTTCAAGGTCAGATTGAATGGGGTCTGAGAAACCTGATCTAGTTGAAGATGTTCCTGATTATTGCAGGGGGGTTGGAACTGGATGACCTTTAAAGGTCCTTTCCAACCCAAATTATTCCATGATCCTGTGACTCTGATCTGAGCTCTTCATGGCCACTTGAGCTACCAGGTCTCCTGCTCTTGGCACTAAGGCAGATCCCTGCTCCTGAAATGGGCAGTAACTCACCCATCCCTTCAATGAGGCAGCTGGCAACTGTGTGAGTTTCCCATTGCTAATGTGGTCAGATTGCCCCTCAGTCCTGATCATTTTTAAGTACTTAATTCACTCACTTCCCACAAGAAGTTATTAGCAGCATGTCGAGTTAATTATCTTCCATGGTTGCGTTTGATGAGTATTTAATCGCGTGCAATTTTGTCATGGCTGCTTTTAGCATCATGCTGTACTGCACAGCTCTGCACAACCCATTGCCCATAGTCATCCATTTCCAAGCTACAAAAAAAAATCATCACATCTTGACTTATTTCCACCCATTTCACTACTAACAATGAGCAGTTATTACTGAAATAAAACACTGATGTTAAACTGTTTTGCCTACAGTATCTCTCCCCATTGAGTCTATTTTCCATTTTTTTAATTGAATGAAAACTGTTTAAAGTTGCTGCTCTTCAGCCTGAAACCGAAATTACTTTAACGAAACCAGTGAGCTGGTGACCTGAGGCTGGTAAGCGATGGGGAGGCACGTGAAGGGGAAGGAGGCACATCTTTAGATACAGATAAGCTCAACGTTCTCCACTCTCATCCCAAACTGTGGCCATACTGGCTTGAAGGCACACATTCACTGAAAAGCCTTGTCACTAGCACATGAACAAAGCAGTAGAAACAGCTGCCTATTCTGCTTAGCAAACTTGGGTACAGCTGTCTCAAGCTGGTTTTGCAGGAGCAGCCCATCATTGAACCATAGAATCAAGGTATCATTTCGATTGGAAAAGAGCTTTGAGCTCATCAAATGCAATCCCTCCCATCACACTGCTAAGCCCACCACTAACCAATATCTCCAGGAATGGTGACAAAGTGCCATCAAGACATGGCATTGTAGCTTGCCAGCAGCAGAGCTGCAGGGACACCAGCAGCCATGGGGACTTTCTTGCCACAGAAATGTGATGTCTTTGCAGTCCTCTGCTTCTTTGCTTGAGAGCAGATATTTCCCCAAGCTGAGAGAGAGGAAAGGGGAAGAAAGAAATATTATCTACAAGACCCTAGAGACTGCATCATGGTTTTGTGCTTTACACCTTCAAGGAGCAGAGAATTTTATTTTTTCTAGCAGAGATTATGTTCTGTGAGCACAGCAGATGTCGTGACCAGGAATACACAGGAATTGGACAGAGGAGCTGCTTGCACCGAGCTGCAGAGGGAAAGTCTGAGGACTGAGGACTGGCTGCTGTTAACATGCAAAGCACGGGAGGGAGCAGCCTGCAGCCTTCTCGCTGCCTCTCCCCACATCCAGAGAGAATTCACAAAATCAGTGTTTTGAAACCACCCTTCTTGCAAATCAGACTCTTTTTTTTTAAGATTTGAAAGTGTGAATATTTACTTTTCAAGTCACAGTCCCCTGACTGCTCCGGTGGTTTTTTATTCTCTTTTGGGAATTTCCTCTGTGATCAAGTGAGCCAAATCAAATCTGTTTGTATCACACAGGGAGCAAAAGACTCGGAGAGGCAGAGTCATGCAATTTGCATTACCTTTTTGCTTATGTAAGAGATTGACAGCCTGAACTAGGCCAGCATTTCATCCAGCAGTGCAGTGATGCTCCTGGGAGGAAACTAGGTGCCCCAAAGAAGAGTGAGTCCATCTTACTGGCCGCCTACACACTGCTGCTGGGAGGCGTCATCCCTGTGCTGCCCCAAAGCATCACAGCATGTGGTGGGTGATGGGTAGCACCAACCAAGCAGAGAGCGTGCTGCACACGGAAATATTGAGCCTGGTCTACAACAACTTCCATGAAATAAATTCTTGGATTCACACAGGAAATTTAACTGGCTGCTCACTATAAAAATGGCCTCACACTGCAGGCAACTCTGTCTTGCTCATCTGGGCCAAATAGCACCTTTAAATGTGGCTGAGAATAGAAATTTCCCAAAAACAACAGCAACTCCACCAGCCTTTCTTCAGGAACAGCTCCCTGGCAAATGTCCTCAAAATAATGACATTGCCAGCAGGTATCACCACATAGAGGAGAAAAATGCTTTCATAGAATCATAGAATCATTTTGGTTGGAAAGACCTTTAAGATTTTCAAGCCCAACTGCTCACCTCACATTGTCAGCCCACCACTAACCCATGTCCCTCGGCACCTCAGCTATGTGGCTTTCAAATAACTCCAGGGATGGGGACTCCACTCCAGTGCTTAATAACCCTCTCAGTGAAAAAGTTCTTCCCAACGTCCAATGTAAACCTCTCCTGTGAAGCCATTTCCTCATCCTGTCATTCACTACTTGAGAGAAGAGACTGACCTCCACTTCATATGACCTCCTGCCAGGGAGTTGTAGAGAGTGATCATGTTTCCCTTCAGCCTCCTCTTCTCCAGGCTGAATACCCCCAGAATCCTCAGCCCTTCCCCATCAGACTTGTGCGTCAGACTGTCCTCCAGACCTTACTGCATATTCAGCAGTAGACAGAGACCTCTTTTGAAGGATTAGGCACTTGCCCCACATGCTAGTGCACTTTTCAAACTGTATGTCAGGATGGGTGAGGGCAGATACCGGCTTCAGTGCTCAGCTCCCCTCTGTCCCTCTGGGCTGATGATGCTCTTGGAGGATTGGGGTTCATCAGTCGCAGCCAGACCATCAGGATGCTCCGACTGAAGCTTCTACTGCAGGACTCCAGCAGCTGCACTCGGTAATGTCTCAGAGATGTACTACTCTACTTCAATTACTTGGATGCAGACAGAAAAATATCCCCCTTTTCAGTTGTCTGATGAATATTCTGACTCTAGGCTGCAGATGAGGAAACCTGCCAGTCTGGGTTGGTAATTCCATCCTGTTACCAGCTCAGAGCCATCCACTCTCACGACTTATATGAGCTGTAGAGTCAGAACATGACTATCCTTTAAGAGGAGGTCCATAAATACACAAAAAAAAAAAAAAAAAAAAAAAAAGTCCATCTTGCCCTGTTGTATGCAACAGGGACTGCCAGGATCCCTGTGTGGTTAATGCAGAACTCAGTCTGAGACTGTGCTTCCCAGATATGTGGATATCTGTTTCAGAGCTGATGCAGCTCAGACAGAGCACGCCTGTGGCTTTGTGGTTTCAGGTGAAAATTTTTTACAAAGTACCATATTTAACAATTAAATTCTGAGGTGCTCAGAACAGTTTCTTCAGTGCTTCATGTGCCTTGATGTAAGTTGAGGATACATAATCTGCTGCGTCCATGTCAGTGCCCAGACAAGCTACTTCCTTCTCAACCTCCAAACCCCTTAGGTGTGCAGATACTCAGAATTGGTTTGAAATAAGCTGGAAGTATTGAGAAAGTTTCACATACCAATCAAATGACTAGAGGAATGTGCTCCACCAGATAGACTAAGAGAAGCAAATGGAAAATACTACACCTTTGAGAAGCAGCAAAATCATGTGTTCAAATGGACTCACTGTTATCAACAATACATAGGTAATTATCTCTCTCAATGTAGAAACACATGCATATCTGTCCACAATTATAAAGACTGAAATATAGCAGTAATCTATACCCATAAGGTAAGATTTCCATCTTTATATGACATGATAAATGTTCCAGACACAGGTTTGCCCATAAACAAAATTGCTTTTTTCGGCTTTCCCTTTAATGTGAAATATCAATCTTTTCATGGCTTTTATTACGCAGAATTTAGCTTTTGTTTTTGACAGATGGCTCACATTCAGTCTGAAGTACAACTGTATATCATCCCTATCATATACACATTGGAATTTCAGAACATATATTTTAAAAAGACAGTAATAAATGGCAAAAAAACACCTGGCAGACTGAGGCCAGTCAGAGAGAACCCACTTGACTGTAGATTTAAAAGTGAAAGGCTTGTCAGATCAGCTTCTCACTGTGCTTTGTGTCCATGCTACAGTGTCTGCTCTTTTGGCACCCAGACCCTGCCCCGTTACAGCACATCAAAACTGAAGAGAAATATTATGTAAAACCAGGCTGCAAGCAGTGGGGCTGGGCAGGGTGAAATAGCATTAACTTAAAAGGTCACTGGTTTTCTTCAATTCCTGTCAATTTTACTGAAGTTTTCTAAATGTCACCTACATCTCTGATGAGGAAACACTTGGTAGGGGCAGGCAGGGGCAGAAGGAAGAGTGGTCCCAGGAGGAAAGGTGCCAGCACAACCCCATTGCTCTAGTCAACTGCTGCAGCAGGCTGCTGCATACTAGGCTGGCACCTATCACCCTCCTGGAGCCCAACTTGCCTTATCCTTCATCTGTTAATTCCCACTCTCCCCATAATTTTATGTTTAATACATTAGAAACCATTTACTGAAACATATCTGTGTTTAATGTGTTGTACTTTTGGAAGCAGAAAGAAGTTAATTCATTAGAAGATATCTGTTAATAGGATTTTCCATCCTTTTTAGTTTATCTGCCTCTCTATCCACTACAGAGGTCAGATGTTCAGCTTGGCATCTGCCTGGGTCTTGCTTTCATCCCAAGACCTGCAGGTGATGTGTGTTCTATATCTGGTCAATTTGACCCTTTTCAGACATTCGGCGTCTGTAAAACCAGAAATGTGTTTTCTGCTTTACCATCTGTGGATGCACTCAGGCCAGTCTGTATCAGAGACACTGGCAGATATATGGATCTGCCTTAACTTGAAGGCAATGAAGGTGTCACATCATTGCCACACATGACAAACTTAATGTCTCATCTCCATTTTTCAGATTTTACTAATGTCCTATCTTCCAACAGCAAAAAAGTCATACAATCAAAGAATCACAGAATCGTTGGGGTTGAAAGGGACCTTCAGATAACCTTTTGAAGTCTCTTCCAACTCTTAAGATTCTGTGATTCTGTGATTCAAGATCCAACTGCCCTGCCATGGGCAGGGACACCTTCCACTAGACCAGGTTGCTCCAGCCCCATTCAACCTGGCCTTGGACACTTCCAGGGATGGGACAGCCACAGTCTCTCTGGGCAACCAGTGCCAGGGCCTCATCATCTTCTTCCTCACATCTCATCTAAATCTCCACTCTTCCAGTTTGAAGTCATCATCCCTTGCCTTATCAAAACATGACCTTGTGAAAAGTCCCTCTCCAGCTTTCTTGTGGTCCCTTTAGGGACTGTCATCTTCTCTAAGGTTTCTCTGGAGCCTTCTCTTCTCCAGGTTGATCAACTGAGACTCTCTCAGCCCTCTGATCATCTTTGTAGCCTCATCTGGACCTGCTCTGGCACCTCCATGTCCTTCTTATGTTGGGGACTCCAGAACTGCAGAAATACCATTAAGAAATGCTGTGTGAGAGAGCTTTGTTGACACCAAGGCCCGTGTGCCAGGCAGGAGGAGGCAGCGGGCTGTGCAGGAAGGCAGCTACGCGGGGCTACCTTGGCACAATGCACTGGGACCAACATAAATCATTGTCTTGAGGTTTATTGCTCCGAGGACAGGCAAAATAAGGAATGTAAATTTGCCAAGCTCAGTCAATAAAAGTATTGATCAAAAGGATAGACAGAAATTAGAGATGCAACTGCCAGATCTACTCTTACTGTGTTTGTTCAGTAACACACAGAGAAAATCCTTCCTCATGCTTTGCAACACTCCAGAAATCCCTGTTCCAACAATGTTTTCTGCAGCTGCAATGAGACATAATCAACTTTTATTTCCAATTGCAGCTGCAGAAATCCCTGTTCCAACAATGTTTTCTGCAGCTGCAATGAGACATAATCAACTTTTATTTCCAAATCAGAGCAACCTTTATAATCAGTCAGAGAATTTACAATTTCCCAGATACCTGCACAAAAAATAGCAAGTACATCTAAGGCTATATTTAAAGTAACAAAACAGCTTTTTAAAAAATGGCTTTAAAAACCTTTGCATTCTTCATGCAGCCTGAGGCAGCTGCAGTGGAGAAAGTAACTATTTTGAACATAAATAGATACGATGAATCCATCAGGAATGATTCATCTCTTCTTCTATTCAGAACTAAGTTTCAGTTCTCTAAATTAGAATAAAATAGCACTCAGTTCACATTGCAGGCTATTCTTTCCCTACTAACAGAGTCGTATGTGCAGGTCGTGTAGATTTTTAACTTGCCTGCTTTGTGTTAATTATCAGGGCAGAATGCTTGATGTCATGTACACCTAGCACAGTCTTTACATTTCAGTAACCATTTCCCACAGCAAATAGCCAACTAGTGTCTCTCAGGACATCTGGAGCACTTATGAGACAGTTATTCTGGATGCTAACTCACGTGTCCATGGGAGGCCCCTATGAAGGGCAATGTGAGGCAGAGCATCATGTCCCTGCCTGCCAAAGTTACCTGGGAAAGATCCTAGAGGACTCTCCATAATTTACGATTTGGAAAGAATTATGAAGGATTTTAAGTTGAGGTGAGAAAAATAATGTTTAAAATATACTGGTATGATGAGCAGGACTTGAGAAATTCAGTCTCCAGACAGGTGGTCATATGGGAGCCTCCTTCTCAGGGGGTTTCCAAACCCACCTGGACACGTTCCTGTGCCCTCTAATCGAGGGGCTTTAGCAGAGGGTTGGGCTGGATATGCTCTAGAGGTCCTTTCTGAACCTCATCATTCCAGGATTCAGTGATCATCCCAACCCACTGGCACTGGCCTCAGCCAGCAGGAGCCTCAGCAGCCCATGATTTGGCGTGGCATGGGCTGGCTGTGTTATAGATAGATGACACATGCCTCAACTTACAGCGCGTGTGGGATCTGCTCTTTGGATGCATCAAAGTAACACGAATGACTTCAACAGCTTTCCTCTAACTCATATTGTTAGAATAAAGTCCTTAAAAATCCATTTAGTACTGCTGCAGCTTTTTCATCCCAGGCTTAGTGTGCATGTAGGGATATTTATTTTCCCATATATAATTTACATTATCTTCTATCCTGTTTAATTTATTTAGCAGTTTTCTGAAATGTAATGCAGACAGTAATTTCCAGGTAATCTCATTCTTCATTTTTTGAATGCTCACACCATGTTTTTCTATCTTTGCCCTTTGGCACACAAAGAGGTTTTCATTAGAAAGTGGAAATTGTAACAATACTCTGAAAATAATCCTCCTTAATATCCTGAAACTCTACTGTTGCTTCCTTTCCCATGCCCTTAGCACTTAGCCTAACATTAAAGACTTCAGATTTTAGCATGTGTCACAGTTATTTGGTTAAGCCATGGCAAAGTTATTTGGCTAATTCCTGGAAATCAGCCATCAATGTACTTAGTGATGCCTTGGTGATATGGATATAGAAATCCAGGGGCTGAGTGTGTGCAGCAGGCACGTGGAGGGCTGAACAGCTCTCAGGGCAGCACTGCCAGCTTGTTGCAAATCCTGGCAGAGCAAGCAGTGCTGCAAAACCAGTCTCAGGACACGACTCCTCCTGAATGACATTTCTTTAGTCTGGTTTCAGCTTAAATGATATACACACAGGGAGCCCTGAACAAGGAACTGCAGATCTATAATTCTGCCTATAAGTTCCACTTGTGATCTTACAGCATTTAGTATGTCTTGTTTTTACTTTACCTGAGGGTTATGTCATTATTATAGACAGCTTCTCAACCATCCTTCTACTCGCAATCAACCTCCAGAGCCACCATCTTCTGCATCTGCCTGAGGAAGAGACACCCCAGTAACCCACTCCTGCAACTAGATTTTAGCACTGATCTCATCTCCAGACTCCAAGACTCTTCTCCTACCTGTGCCCCAAGGTGTGAACCCTTCCTAGCTTTCTCTTCTGCTAAGCAACTATCATGCTCTTTCTGTAGTACAAGAGCAAACTGCCTCAAGTTGCCTCAGGTGAGGAGATTCGAGATTGGGAAGATCTTTTTCCCTGAGAGGATTTTTAGACCCTGTCTCAGGCTGCCCAAGGAGGTGGGGGAGTCCCCATCCTTGGAGCTATTGCAAAGACATGGAGCTGAGGTGCTGAGAGACATCAGTAAGTGGTGGGCTTGGCAGTGTGAGGGGAGGAGTTGGACTCCATGAGCTTAAAGGTCTTTTCCAATCAAAATAATTCCATGATGCTATGATTCTTTCAAACCCCACACCTTCAGTCTTTGTTTGCAATATTGACAGTTATTTAAACTAATGCCACTTGTACAATGTGCCTATCCCAAGCTTCAAACTATTAAAGTTACTTACAATGTAAGCAGAAACCCAGCTGTGACAGGAAGATGTCCCTTCCTACAGAAGCAGAGATGACACCATGGGGCAGAGGTGGATCTGAGGATGAGGTGCTTAATTTGGGAGGGGCAACCCCCTGGCCCCATGCTTGATTCATTCATATAAATTATTCACTTCACTAATCAGATTTGCATGGATCATTTCACACATATAAAATAGTAACCATGTTCCTGAGGAATCTCTGTTTAATATATTCAAATGATTGGTTAACTTAGGTTATCAGGGAGGTTGGTCTGAGCTAAAATCTCCCGTCCTCTGCAAGGTTTTACACTTGGTCTCTGTTCAGTGGAATGCTCTTCCACCTCCTTGTTATAATGCTGAAAGGATGCAAATCATTCTCTTCCTAGACAGCTGACTAGTCAAGTTTCAAAATACTGAAATTGTTACAGGGAACAATGAGAATGAAGATTCTGCATTTGTCTGTATTAATAAGCAGATTTCCTCCTGGTAGATTTGAAGCACAGTGGGTTTATTATTACATAGCACAGGGTTATTACAGAGAACAGATGTCAATATGCCACCACTTGACTGAACCCGTCTTTGCTTTTCTGTAAATATGGGGAGAATACAGGACCAGTCCTCTACCAGACAGAAACACTCCCTCTGGTCCCAAAACCCTCTGTCATGTTTGCCCTGGCACTTTCTGGCCTTGCTTGAGGGACCATGGTGTCCCAGAGGGTCAGAGGAACCCACAAGAAAGGCCTGCCATTGTCCAAGTCACTGCCTTGGCTTTGGTAGAAAAGAAAATGTCCAGAAAAAGGATCATTCTTGGTCTTTTCTGTGAACATTGCTACTGGAGGATTTTGTGGGGTGGTTTCCTCACACCTTTATGTGGAATTGGCTTGAACTTCAGCGCTGGCAACCAGCCCTTTCCTGCCTTCCCCAGACTGCCTGGGTCTCACTCCATCACTCAAATATACAGCCTTCCCCTCTGAATTCACCTTCTCTGTGTCAATGCAAAGATCAGAAGCAGAAAAACTAGTCAATCTCTGTTGAACACTTGAGATATTTCAGGCCAGGATGGAAAATCTGAACCTACACCATGATTGAGCCACAAACCAGAAAAGGAGAGCTCTGAGGAGGCAGAGTTCCACCAAAAACACCTCAGCGCTTTCCATTTACTGACCTACGATTTATTGATATCTTGGCTGAAAGCAGCCTACATCAACGAAGATATAAGGCCTTTCATGCAGAGATTGATTTAGTTCCAAAATAAATTTGAGCAAAATGCTTCCTCTGGCTCTCTCCAGCCCTCATCTCCTCAGCTGCTAGGGAGAGGTAATTGAATTTTAGATCTACATACTGGATGTTCAGCAAAGGCTTTTGCAGAGAGAGGAAATGATTTCTAGATAAAAATTTAAATGATGTGGTGTGATCTTGGGTTTAATGAGTGGAAAGCCCAACATACATTATGCAGAAAAAAAAATGAGTTCTAGATTATGATTAACTTCAAGGGAACAATATAGCATTGAGAATTCTGTATTCAGAAATTATTTGAACAGGGTTAATTAAGTTGCCAGGTGCTTTAAATCGCTCTGCAACACCTATCCCTGACCACTTACCCACATTTGCACTTTCAGACAGGAAAGAACACTTTCCCATGTATAGCTTTACTCGAAGCTTTCACTTTGGTTTGGCAGTTGCCTTCTCTCAATTGTTATTTAAATTAGTTACCCTGCTTTGAATCATTTCTTTTCTTAATGAAGGAGATGCATCTGTTTCCTTCTCAAACATTCAAACTCAATTTTTCTGTTGCACTTCCCAAATCTGTAATTTCAGCAGCTGTGGCAGCTCTCTAGTCTACAAACAAAATCAAACAGAAATTAAGAGGCGTCTCCAAGAGCAGGAGGGTTACTGCAAGGCAGAGAGACTGAGCTCAATGAGACTTTGTCTGAGGACTCTAGGACACATTGTGATAAATCATAAAATCATTTCAGTTGGAAAAGACCTTTAAGCTCATGGAGTCCAACCCCTCCCTTCACACTGCCCAGACCACCACTAACCCATGTCCCCCTGGGACAGTGTCTGACAACCCTCTCATGGAAAAAGTTCTTCCTCATCTCCACCCTAAACCTCCCCTGGCACAATGTGAGGCTATTTCCTCTTGTCCTGTCATTCGTTACTGGGGAGAAGAGACCGATCCCCACCTTAATCAAATTATCTGCTGTCCCACCTTAACAGAAGAAAACATTAGGTACTTTCTCATCTCAGTGAGACATCAGGAGCAGAGGCTCCTCTTTTAGCAGTTCAGGTTCTGAAGACTGCAAACCAATCCTGCCTCATCTCAGTCCTTAGGCTGCAGCATCCCTGCTTGGTTCAGCACTGAGCCTCAAGGCAAGCACTGGGCAACCATCCACCCCTAGCACCCATCTCCCCACGCAGGAATGTGGTACTGAGTCCCACTTCATGAAGGCAGAGCTGCTGAGAGCTGCATGTCTCTGAGGAACATAACAGGTGGGCAGGCATTGATCAAGCAGCTGGAGCCTGCATGCCATCCCTGGGCACCCCCTACGCCTGTAAAAATAAGTCAAATTTAATGTCAAACAGAAAGTTTGATCAAAAAAAAAAACAGCAATGCCTGAGTTGTGCTGTAGAGACATGTGATAAATAAAGAGAATGAGGAACCGAAAACCTCTGCAAAGAGCTGAGATGTCCAAATTTTAATTTAATTGGTAGAAGGAAAAGCAACAGGATGCATCATTCTACTCCAGCTCCCACAGTTCTTAGCAGGGAGTAACACCAGGAGACAGACGACTGGAGAGGATTTGTTTTAGCATCATAGCTGCTTGTCCTATTACTGTTTGAAATCTCAAAACCTAACATATTAGTTGTGTCTTCATCAAACTGAGGAGAGGCTCCAGTGACATGCCCCATCCCATGGTGTCACTGCCTTCAGTGCTGCAGATAACACATGTCTCACTGTCTGCTTCCATACTCCTCTTTAAGTTTCTTTTGTTGACTCAAACTTCTTTGGTCTATTTTTTTTTCCTATTTACAAAGCTTTGTCAGTAAGGAAACGAAATGTAAAGCCATGCCCACCAATCAGTGGCACCAAAAGCAGACAAGTGTCTCACTATTCATAGAACAAACCTGGAACACATCTTCTAACTTTGAACGGTCAGTATGATCAGTTACTGTAATCATCCTTCTTCAGGCAGAAGCTGTCTGGCATTTGAGAAAAAAAGATACAGTTATTTTAGGGGAAAATGTAGTCTCTGACTTGGCCAGGAGGTCACCTTTGCAACACCAGTCTGGATTCAGCTTTGAGAAACAGGAGTGGACTTCCACATCGACACAGAGGTCAGGCTGCCAGCCCATCTCAGTGCAGTTGTTTTTCTCTTCAAAAGGCAGAGATATTCCCTTGTTTTTGGAACTTTCTCTGTCTACAAGGAAAGGGAATACAGGCTTTTAGAATGAAAGTTTTATTTAACCCTTTGTATTTCCAGTGCTTTAACTGTTCATCCATATTTCAGAACTTTTTTTTTGTTTTCCCCATAGAATTAATCACTATGAGGGTCTATAGTTGAAGCCTGAAACCATTCGTACCTGTCTGTCGTTATACATGAGGATGCTGGCCCCTACTGTGAAAATCTTTCATTTTGTGGGCCAAACTCTTTCCTGAAATTCAGACAACATAGCTCAACAGGGCTATTGAAGCATAGACACAAGAAGAGAGAAGCAACAAACATGAAAAGGGAAATTTTATTCTCCATGGGGATAGCATTACACATAGCATTTATCTCCCCAGTGCCCCCATTTCAACGGGATGAGGGCAGCCTGCAGAAGGTGTAGAAAACAGTTGGAGAAGCATTTGCTGGAGAAAGTGACACAGATGTAAGAAGGCAGAGTGCAGATAAGAGAAAACAGTGGAGATTAATTGTTGTTCACTCCCAGAGAGAAAGGAAGAAGAGGGAAGTGGAAAATTTCACGAGGGAGCTCAGATATAGTTTTTATGGGTGAGAACAGGAGAGAAGTGCTGCTGATGTTCCCAGGTGCTGATACTACCATAAATTTCTGACTCAATGCCATCATCGTGCTATGAACCTTTATGGACATCCTGTGAACCCTTATACAAATATATGAGGATGAGAGTTGGGGCTTAAGACTAATTATAAAGAGAAGATGTTTCTTTTGGTGTGCAAAAAGTTTGGTAACTCTGATTATATTAATGCTATATGCACTGCATAGCAACAAAATTAGAGAGGATAAATCAGTAAAGAATTAAAGGAAGGGCTCATCTCTTGAATCTGGACATCTGCAACCAATCTTATATTTCTTCTGTGCTCTCATCTCAGTCAAGTTACCTTTAGAACTGACATAATTAAAATCAAAATAAATATTAAAAGCAAAAGCATGAGATGGTCTTGGAGGAGCCGTACGGTGCAGCATCCCCCCATCACTGCTGACCATGGTGTCTCCCAAGGGCTGGTGGAAATCAAGCATTTCAAGTGACGAAAAATAACCATGAACCTAGAAAAATAACCATGTGCCTAGAAACTGCCTGGTTGGCTTCAATAGTGAAAGAAAATTACTGCTAGACCCAAATAACAGCAACTCCCTGTCTCCTCATGCTCACCAGCTAGTGTACACAGCTGGAGATGCCCACAGTGGCCATTAGCCTGGAGAGAAGCGCTACAGGGACAGCACGGTGACAAAAACATCAGCCACGAGGCAAAAGGCACCATGGACACTTGGTGGAAAACACAGATATTTCCATGTCACCAGGAATATTACACATGCTTTTTGACAAAACTCTTCACTTTGGCACTGGTGACTCAACTTTCTGCCTTCCAGTGTGGAATGCAGTGCACCAGCACTGCAGCAGGACTTCCAGCCAGATATACCTCAAATGTTCACAGAATCATAGAATGGTAGGGTTGGAAGGGATCTTTAGAGACCTTGGTGGCAATGTGATTGACTACTGGAGCCGCATCAGTCCGGCAGATGGGGAGATTCTACTTGTTAGAGACACTGCTGTCCCACAATGCACATCATAGAATCATAGAATCATAGAATGGTAGGGTTGGAAGAGATCTCCAGAGATTATCTAGTCCAAACCCCCTGCCAAAGCATTTCCACCTAGATCAGGTCACACATGAATGTGTCCAGGAAGGTTTTGAAGACCTCCAGAGAAGGAGACTCCACATCCTCCCTGGGCAGCCTGTGCCAGGGCTCCCTCTCCTGAACAGTGAAATAGCTTTTCCTTATGTTTGAATGGAACTTGATATGTTCCAGCTTCTTTCTATCACCCCTTGTACTGTCACTAGATACAACGGGAAAAAAAAACAAATATCCTTAGTCAAATTCTTGCTGTATTTGTCAAAAATTTGCTCTTGTGTTTTTACCTTTTGCCTTTCATCTTAGGCTTTTTATATTTTTTCAGTTTGGCCAAAAAAATCCCATTTGACAATTTCTTGAATCAAGGACTTAATTGTTTCTTGCACTCTACCTTCTAGTTCCTGCTTCTACCCAGACAAGACTCTGACTTCACTGACCAGATCAGCATCCAGTAGCCTGAATCCCAAAACATATTTATGTTTTTGAAGTGTGTCCTGGAGGCCAGACCACATACTCATGTCTTCACTAAGCAGAGCGCCCAGGTCAGCTCCGAGCAGCACACCTTTCTCAGGTGTTGTTTTTTGCTCTTAGCACTATGTTCCAGCTCTGCCTGGTTTAAGAACTTCCCGTACTCAGTGTCAGCCCTTCAGGAGGCTACAAACCTCGACTGCCAGACTGTTTACTTCCTGATCAGTCACAGTCTTGAGTCTCTCACTACTTATTTGCAGCTTTTCTGTTAACTAATCTGTTTCTTTCACTTATGAAAACATCTCTTGCACAGGAGCATGTGTTGTGCTGGCTGAGTCTAGCAGGGGAAAAGCAATGGTATTTTCACCTCCCCATAAACAAAGAGCCGAGGAGGAGACTGTCTGGGATGGATCTCCAGTGGGAGGTCATCTTCCTGGTGTTTATGAAATGACCAGTAAGGCTCTGTATTTGGGGCATAGCCTGGTCCTTATATCAGTCATTTGAAAGGGCATCCACCAGCCAGGGCAGTGGCAACAGCAGAATAATCTCAAGCCGTAAATGCAGATTGAAGACCGAGCAAGGAGCTGTGCACCCTCTCCTCACAGCAGCATCAGCACCTGCTTCTGATTTAAACTGATGTGCCTCAGAATGTGGAGGGTGAAGCACTCTGTATTTTCACAGCACATTATTAATTCTGACAGAAAAGAGAGGTATGTAAACAGCTAAAAAAAAAATATATACTTAAAAGTGATTAAGCTGAAGTGAGAAGAACTGAGATGTTTTTAATTTTTTTCAACAGGTTGAGAGATTTAGGGGTGTTCAGCTTAGAGAAGAGAAGGCTCCAGGGAGACCTTAGAGCAGCCTCTAGTCTCTAAAAGAAATCAACAAGAAAGCAGAGGAGGGACTTTGTAAAAGGCACAGTGATAGGACAATGAGTGATGGCTGCAAACTGACAAAGGAGAGCTTTAGATATTTGGAAGTTCTTCCCTGTGCAGGTGGTGAGGCCCTGGCACAGGCTGCCCAGAGAGGCTGTGGCTGCCCCATCCCTGGAAGTGACCAAGGCCAGGTTGGATGGGGCTTGGAGCAACCTGGTCTGGTGGAAGATGTCCCTGCCCATTGCAGGGGGGATTGAAACTGGGTGATCTTTAAGATCATTTTCAACCCAAACCATCCTGTGAATCTATGAATCTATATGTAAACGCATTTATATACAACATTGTTCTTTCTCCTTCCCCCACCAGACTTTGTAGCTCCAAGTGGTGTTAGATTTTTTTAATAATGTGACTTAATACTCTAGCTGAATAGTTTTGGCTTTTTTTAAGTCATGTAATCCTCTCAGCTTAGCTTCTTAATTAAAAAAAAAAAAAAAAGAAAACAAATATCTGAGCTTAAATAGGTTAGCAACTACAGTGACTGGAGAAACAGTGTTACCAGCGAAGAAGACAGGGAATTCTGCACTTCATTCGGGTTCTGATTTGAAGCACCTTGCCTCCCGCTATGTGCTCCTTGTCCCCTCTCTTTAATGGGAAGGTACTTCAGTTGAATTTTTCAGAACAGATGCAAAATTCATGCACCTGATACTCCTCAATCAGCAGCTGCAAAGGGCAGTTGTGTGCTTCGGGGTCCCCCCTTGGAGCCAAACGGCAGATTTATGGCCTCAGGCATGTGTCCATCTGCCAAACCTCGCAGCACCGTGGCTGCTGCACCCACAGCAGCACTCCTCCAGGCTTGTTTAAAGCTTGTTCAAGTATAATTATGAGGGGTCATTGCACCTCTCAACTGCAGATTGTCTTAACCTATTTCTTCACTAAAGAGCCAAGAGTATTTTAGGGATGACTATGTTAAATGCAGGCTAATAAGAGGAAAAGCAATGTGTCGTTGCTGAGGGATGGCAAGCCTGCTGCCGGGGCTGCAGCCAGAGGCCTTGGCTCCTCAGCTACGTGGGAGTCTTTGCTCCCTTCAAAACAGCAGATGTGGTACACTGAAAATTAAATTTAAATTAAAAAACCCCACCGGTTTCCAAAATGTGAATCTCTTTTATTTGATGATCTTCATAACTCCAACCAAGTCACAATCAAATGATCTCAGATCGGGACTACCTGTTTATTGTCCCTATCCCAGAGGCCAAGGGAAGCAGCAGATCAATTCTTGTTGTTTAGTGCTATTAGGGCACTGACCAAACTTGACTAGGGATGGACATTTGTGGGGCCAGGACCACCAACCCTGCTTAAAACTCCAGTGTTCAGCACACTGACCATCAGGTCCTAGTCTCACATTACACTGTCTCGCAGTTCAGGGGGAAAAGAGAAAGGTGGAGAAGACAAGGAAAGACATATAATCTCCTTCCTTCTCCACATATAAACCAGAAACCCAGTAGATAGGGTGCCAAGTCACTCACTGGGTACAAGAAAAACACATTTATGTACTCGTCTAACAACAGCAACAGAAAGACCTTTAATGTCAAGGACTTTTTATCCAGCCCACATGAAAAGCTTATGGCTGTTTTGTTCTCTTTCATGGCAAATTATTTCGGTTTTTGGTTTCAAATGCTATGAAACAAAAAATGTTGAAGTCTAGAAAAGGATTCAGAGACAACACATCAAGATCAAATCAGAGATTTCATTGCAAACATTTTCTGCTACTGCACTTTGTATGCACTGTAAATCTTTAACTAGTTTTAGAGCTCAAATACCAGGCAATATGTTCCTGTGCTATCTGCTGCAGCCTCACTGCTGGTCTTGCTATCTAAAATAAAACCTTAGTTCCCTGGAACGTCTCCTCTAAAGAGAAAGAGGTCTCCTGGGGAAATTCATCCACTGGCACTTTCTCACATGTGCAGCTTCCAAGATCCAAGATATAAAAAATACTTGCCATTAAGGAAAGTAATACTTAAAGCCAAACACTCTTAATACACTGAAATTCAAAGTGTTCCTTGTTAGATGGATATCATATTAAGGCTGTAAAGTGCATTTGGACTTTTATAACAGCTATTACCTATGCAGACTTGAGGTCAGCAGTGACCATGTAGCATACAGGTAATGTCATGACACAAGTTATTCTGTCTAGTCTTTAGAAGTAATAAAACCCAAAATGCTTAAAATTGGCAATTTATTTTCTCATTTCCATTACAACTAAGATCTCTTTGAACAAGATGGCTGGAATTGTGTTATCTAAGAAGCTGCAATGCCAAGAGTTTTCTATGCCTAAAAATGAGGCTGAAGAAAGTATTTCCAAATACAAGTCCCCAGCTTACAAGGTGGAGATGCTTTAGCAGTCTCTGTGGGTTTCTGTGGGGATCTTCAAGCTCTGCCAAACTGAAAAGACCCTACTTTTTTGTCCTTTGAATCCTTTTCACCTTTTTGGAGATCGCATCTGGGTTAGCAGCAGTAAGAAAGAAAATCCTGGCATGACAAGTTGAGCCAGGAGTGCTTGGTCTGACACTGCTTGAGGGTGAGAGGGTGGTCCTGAGGCTCAGCTGGCTCAGAGGCCCAAGCCTGGATCACAGAAGATAGGATTGGTATACCTATAAGGGAGAGGGTGGTCAGTCAATACAGGTACAGACTTAAATGTTTTCCAGTATAAGCCTTCCAGTTATCTTTTCTCTTTGTAAGACACATGATGTTACATTTATAATTTTCTGATTAAAGGCAGAGTATTTCAATTTTCTGTTCCCTAACTTGGGGCCAGACCTAGCACCTTCAGACAGCACTGCCTTCCTAGTGCATGTCAACAAATCCTGTGCTTCCCAATCTAGGATGGAATAAAATACAAATGGTATAATTTCTCTTATTTTCCTCTTCCCACCATAGGCTGGGAATTCCAAATCTGACCCTCAGGCAGCTTTGCTTAAATAATGAAGATTCTATCCTTGAGCTCACAGCTGAAACTTTCATCTACATTTGGGAGATGACAGAAGCCTCATGTGAAGGTTGCGGAGCTGCTGCTTGATGGGTCTTGGTCTGCCTCCCATCTGCATGGCCCGATCATCTTCATGATCCTTCCTATGGATGCTTCTCAGCCGTGGCCATACTCCCACAGTCACTGTCCCATGGCAGAGCAGAGCTGCAGCACCTGGAGCAGAGGACATGCTGCTCTACTACTGCAAAAATGGAGGCTGAGTAAATTATGAGCTGTGAGACATACCAAGAGTTATTATACGAGCAGTTGTTTTTCTCTGTTGGTGTAAGCTGGTCTGTCTTTCCTCCAGCAGCATTGTTTCTGGTTCTTGATTCGGGCAAAATGTGAGCATGGGTGATGGGCTCCATGGTGTATCTTCTGAGCCTATAGGAACAGCGACATCACCCTCTTTTCACTAAACCTCAGCCCAGGATGGCCACAAGCTGTTGGCTGCTTCTGTCTCCCAAAGGTGCTGCTGCAATTCCCTCACTGAGAACTTCACATCACAGCCCTGTAGAAGCATCTCTGGTCAAATACTCATCTAAATATTTGTTCTCATGGGAAAAGCAAGCATGAGCAGCTATAGTCAGAAAGTGAGATGACCAACTACACCATCCATTGTAGGTTTACAATACCACTGGCTCCAAAACAGCAATACAGCCCTATGCACAGCCCTATCTCACCAGAGTCAGCAAAAGGAAAGCACCCAGATGAGCAGTCCAAGCATCAGGCAGCTCCACAGCACTGAAATCTAACAGCTATTCTCACAAATGACTTTACAGCTCAAACAGACCAAGTGCCACTGAGATCTATGCTGTACCAACCCAGGGCATTCCAATGCAAATGGAATTGCTGGGCTGTTCTGGAAACATGGTGCCCAAAGGGCAGGCACAGGGTCCAGATCTCTACAACAGGAATGTGCACACCGTGTGCAAGGTCAGAGGGCTGAAAAACTCTATGAGACCTGCTGAACTAAAGTGAATATGCTCATGCTACCTCAAGCACACTTTTCTACTTGTACCAATAGTACTTTTTCTTCCAAAGTATGGTGAATAGCAAAATGATGAAACTTTAAAAGAAAAATAATAAAATAGTTTAGTTAATTATCAATAGTTCTGTACGAGCTTTATCCATAGTCCCAAAAGTCAGCTCATTTCCCTGAGTACCACAGGATGGACTGACAAAGTCTAATGTTTTTGGATATGTCGTATTCTGCAATGCCTTTTTGCTCATTTATGGGAAGAGGCACTTGTCCCCACAGGATCACTGACATTTGATGCAGATTTTTAACCCCGAGTCACATATTCTGATTTTTCAGTGGAAGAACTAGGTTGGCCACTTAACCTTGTCTACTTGGAAGGGGCAGCTCCAAGGATAGGCAACCAAACACTGTGCCAAGGAAACTAAATAAAGAAAGCTCCAATTAAAATGCCAGCGGTGCTGTGTGCTCAAGAGAGAATAACTGTTCACCTCCATGTATGAAGGCTTTTTAAATTTATTGTTATTTTCAGGCATTTTCTGAGTCTTGAAGTTTAAAGAAACCCACCCTGCAGCTCTCAATGTTACTTGCTGTTTGTGTTAATGTCATACTTTTTCCAGTCTTCTTCCCTCCCCCGGGGCCTGGAGACAAGTGAAAGCTTGGATGAACTAGTTACCAGCCCAGCTCCTGATATCAAAAGTCTTCTTTAAAGGCTGTTCCCTCACAGGGGACCCCTCATCCCTTCTGGGCCAGCAGCTCTCATTTGCATTGAAACACAGATAGCAAAAAAACACAGTTGTCTGAGCTGTCAACCTGCTAGAAACACCCACTGGCAGAGTCAGAAAAACTGCATGCTGTCCCACTTTTGGACTTAGCAAGGCAGGGGTTGAAAAACAACAGCATGGAAAGTGTAAATGCTTTATACCCAGGGCCTGGAAGGATACTCAGGCAAAACACAGCATGGGACAGTCAGCACCTGGGTGTACAGTGGCTTTCACAAGACGGTGTGGCATTGACTCAGCAACATGTGATGGCTGAGGTTCTTGAAGCCTTGGGAACCACCAGTGACACCACAGCACAGCCTGTGCAGCTCAGATATGGGCATTTTACACACATTGTTTTAGAATCAGTCATAGAATCCTTACAGTTGTAAAACCTTTAATTTCATGGAGTCCAACCATTCATGGTTGGTTTCGTGACTGACTGATCTTTTGCTTCCTAGGTGTTGTGGGTTAATCCCAGTAAGTGACTTGGCATCACACATCTGCTCAAGTGCTTTCTCCCAGTGGGACAGTGGAGACAATCTTAAAAGTGGGAAAACATATGGCTTAAGAGAGGACGGCTTATTGTAAAATCATCATGGAATGATTTGGGTTGGAAGGGTCCTTCAAGGTCATTCACTTCCACCTACTTTGTCCTGGCCAAGGACATCTTCCAAGTTACTCCAAGCCTCATTCAACCCAACCTTGAACACTTCCAGACATTGGGCAGCCATAGTCTCTCTGAGCAACCCATGCCAGGGTCTCATCACCCTCAGAAGGAAGAACATCTTCCTTATATAAATCTCACCTCTTTCAGTTTAAAGCCATTACCCTTTGCCCCATCACTCCATGTCCTTGTGAAAAAGTTCCTCCTGAACTCCTAAGGTTCCTCTTAAGGTCTTGGAAGGCAAAAGATTAATTGAATTGTTGTTCTTTCAATAAATATTTTTCTCTCCATACCAAACTCCAGTATCCTCTGCTCTACCTGAAGCTGGGGTAAGTTTGCATTGTATAACACAGAGAGAAGAGGATAAGGGGAAGCTCAGCACAGCTTGAAATGGATAATGCAATGGCAAAGCAAAGCCTGGCTTGCCACAGCTCCTGTCAAAATGAGACAGAAAAGCAATTTTGAGATAGTGTTACACTAGCCATGAACAGTAAGAGCTGACAATACACAATATTCTACTCTCTATCAAAGCTGTCTTTCCCTCCCTGCCCATCACTCCTCATCAGCCCATCCTGGTTACCCTGGGCTCTCCGCACCACACCAGAGCACAGCTGAGGAAGGACACAGGGCTCCCTACTACGTGTTCTGTTTTCTCCTGTGCAGCTCTTTCTGCAGTCTTGAAGGATTTAGTTCTTTCTAAAGCACCAGCTCCCCAATTCTCGAGGTGTTGTGAGCTTTTTATGCTGCAATACTGCTTTTCTAAGGTTGCTCTAAATCCAAAGCAAACCTTCTGCTTGTAGTATCAGACTTTAAAACACAAATCCTAAAGACTTAGATTCCAGAAATAAAAACAGAAAGTCCCAAGAGTTTCTATAGTTTTGTTTTTTAGATCTTCAAGACAATTTCATGAACATTGGCAGTCTTTTGACTTAATTTTATAGACTTACATATGGGTTTGTTTCTGACTTTATTTCTGAAGGGCTACACTGTGCTTTTGGTTTCCTTCCATGAACCTGGTTTTTTACGTTGTTATGGATTTTAAAGGCAACTTGTAGCAGCACTAAGCTATTGCTTTTTAAAGTGGAGGATTCAGGGAGAAACAAGCATGAAAATATCGTTTGTGTTGGAAATCTGCATCCTACTTTAAAATGCAAGTCCTTTTGATGTTTCAAAGTTCTAAAAAAGACAAAACTGAGAAACTTGTAGTATGGCATGAAAGAAATGATAAAAACACACAAATCTAAAATAGAAATTATAAGCATAAAAGACAAACATATTTCTTCATGGGGGCTCACAGACTCCCTGGGTTGCTGTCAATCTTCCACATATGCCACAAGCTGCCACTGCTTCATCCTTATTGTACCAGCTTCCAGCTGAGAGTTGTCTTTATAAGGCAGTTTTCACCAGCTCTTGACCAATTATTGAGGCTTTGTGGAATTGTGGTGGTTTAGCCCTGGCTGGGTGCCAGGAGCCCACCAAGTCATAATATCATTCTCCCTCCTAAACTGGACAGGAGAGAAACATAATGAGAGGTTTGTGAGTTTAGATAAGGACAGAGAGATCGCTCAGCTATTAGTGTCACAGGCGTAACAGACTCAACTTGAAGAGAAAAATATTTGATTTATTAAACAACAATCAAAATAGAGTAACAAATAAAACTGAATTTCTAGAACACCTCAACCCACCCTCCCTCTTCCCCAGACTCTCCTTCTTTCCCCCTCAGTGGCATAGGGGATGGGGGATAGGGGTTGCAGTTAGTTCATTATAGATGGACTTTGCCATTGTTTCTTCTCAGGAGGAGGCCTCCTCACACTTCCCACTGCTACGCTGGGTGGGAGGGACCCCACGGGAGACAGTCCCTCACNACTTGCTCCAGGATGAGCTTCCCACAGAGTCACAGCCTCCTTCAGGCATCCACCTGCTCTGGCGAGGGCTCCTCCACGGGCTGCGAGCGGATCTATGCTCCCCATGGCCTCCATGGACTGCAGGGGCACAGCTGCCTCACTGTGGTCTGCACCACAGGTCACAGGGGAGTCTTTCTTTCAAGGTCTAAGAACCTCCTCCCCCTCGTTCCTCACTGACCTTAATGTCTGGGGTGACATTTTCACATTCTCACTCCCTATTGCTGCTGCAGTTTAGCAACTGTGCAGCAACCTCTTCCCCTTCTCAAAAATTCACAGAGGCATTACCCCAACCACTAATTGGCCAGGCCTGGGTCAGAGCTGGATCCATTTTAGAACTGACTGGCCCTAGCCCTATCAGCTACAGGGGAAGCTTCTGGCAGATCTTTGTTTTAAAAAGCCACCCCTGTAGACCCCCCTCCCCTACAAAAAAACCTGGCACAGGCAAAACTACCACAGGGACCATTTTTTGCCTAGGAGTCAGCACCTTGATGTGTCTCCCATAAAATCATGTTTTCAAACAATTATGACACCTAAGCAGAATGTTGCACACTAGTTCCACAAAATATTGGTGCAGAGTGATATTCTTGTGGTTTACAAAAAAACTGAAAGTGGAGAGAGTTAATGCTTTTTCAGCAGGTGGGAAGCATCACAAGCAGTTGGCTGCTCATCTCAGTAGGAGGAGGTCAGCTGCCAGGTCCCTTGGCTGAGCAGCCAGTTTCTGCTTGAACTTCTGCCATTTTCCAACCATTCCTCTGCTCCAAATTCTTCATCTGGTGTGGAAACCACCAGCCCACATGTGCAGATGCTTGAAGGGGCAGGAGCTTACAGAAATCCACATTGCCTTGGACAAAGCTGAAAAGTTGCAAAATGGTGAAGTCCCCAAAGGCCAGTGCTTCTTTGGGCTTATGGCTTCTCCTTGAGGCTACACTGAGATGGCAAGTGTAGTGCTGGTGGCCAAATGTGATCAGAGAAGGCATTTGACATTGTCTTGTCACACCTGTTTTGCACTAGTAAAGCTGATGTGACCGTAACAGAAGGGTGAATGAGCTCAGGTCTGGGCTGTTCATTGGCTGAGGTTCTCAAAGTTCATTATTTCCAGAATTAGGATCTCCAGATAGCTCCAGATAGCAGGCAGATTGATTTAGGAAAGAAGCATCATCTGCTAGTTTGCTTTGTGTCCACTGAAAAATATGTTTTAAAAATTGTTATGTGTTATTATCTTACTGGTCTATGCCCCCTTTTGTGTGTAAAATGACTTGAATATGTCTTTAAAATACTTTAGTGTAGTTAAGACTTCAGAATTGTAAGTTTACGTCTCAGACCATTTTAGTTAGAGTTAGGAAAATGCATGATAACAATAATTTCAGGTCAAAGCAGCCCAGGAATTTTATTA
The DNA here is from genome assembly GCA_013401255.1 of Urocolius indicus. Classification (NCBI taxonomy): domain Eukaryota; kingdom Metazoa; phylum Chordata; class Aves; order Coliiformes; family Coliidae; genus Urocolius; species Urocolius indicus. Next base: position 167,133 of record WBNH01000708.1, read on the forward strand.
ATGAAGGCTTTTTTTAACAGGTTACTGTGTATCAATTTTCTTTCAACTTCTAATACATTTTGCACTATGAAGGGACTTTAGGGAATAGCTTACTGCTGACACAGGTAGCTGAAATGACTGACCAAAGATGGGCTTCTGTACCAGCTGTCACAGTAAGGATGAGTCGCAGGGAAAAATGAGGATGGAATGTGGGTGGAATGACAGCATAGACATTGTCAGTCTTTGCTGGTGTCACAGGATGGCACATAGCCACCCCAGCAGCCTTGTACCAAGGAGACCCTGTGCTCAGATTCAGACCTGACCTCGCTGAACACTGACCTTGAACATAAGCCAAGTTATTAACTCTCTTTAAATCATCTTATTTGCAGAAGAGAGACAAGAAGGGTAAGATGTTTGCTTTTCATTAAGTGAGCTCTGCTTTTACCAGAACAGCAAAAAGGCAGCTTCACTTCTATGGGGCTTTGTTTGAGAAGCATGAAGCAGTTCATGTTGATGTCTCTAAATATCTGCCCTGGAATGCTCACATGGATGATGCTGGGGAAGAGCTTGCACTCTTATCTAGCTGGTGAGTCAAAAGGGTAGAAAAGCCAAGATCTGTATTAACTGGAATTTATCCCAGACACCTTGATTATGTATATCCATTTTTATTTTTCTGTGTGGCTCACAAAGTAGGCTGGAGGACGTTTTCAGAAGTGCAGGGATGAGACAGCATCTGCCTCTGCTATCCTAGCTCTTCACAGTGGCAGTGTAATCTTGATGCTTCCATCTTTTCTTTGCCCCTTGCTCCTACGTACTATCACCTTTGGATGGGGATGTTTCACTACGTGCAGGCACATCAGCACAGTAGATCCAGTTGTGTGATTGCACTCCCCTAAATAAAGAAAGGAGATGTAGCCAGAAAACATACCAGAAAGGTCGCAGTTTTAGGTAAAAATAACATTAACTGCTGTCTAGGTATAAATGGATCTCTTGTAAAAATAACCGGGAAATTTTAAGGCTGAACTACCTCTTTGAAAATGAAGTTTTCCTGTAAGCTCAGAGCTTCACAGGCATTAGCAGACACATTGCTGTGAGATAAAGGAACTGGTTACCTTCACTTGGCAGTGTGAGGTGACAGCCAACATGACACACCAAATCACTCCACGGCAAGCCAAAGTTTGAGCAGAGAAACCTCAGCTGTTCATAGAAAATCCTGGTCAATTTGCCACATACACAACACAAACAAAGGTAGCCCCTAACCTGCAAAGGGAAGCACGAGTTGTCTCTGCCTTTGGAAAAATCTCCTACAATGTGTATGAGAAGAGCAAGAGGGCCAGCCCACTGCTGGGCACAGTGCAGGGAGTCCCTTCTCCTGGGGCTCCTGGGAATATTTCCTGGTTCAGGCTCAACCAAATAAAGAGGAACGAATTAAAGTATCCATGGGATTACTCCTTTGCAGATGGCAGTTGAAACACAGTAATTGGCAATGGATCAGTTTTTGATATAGAAGACCCTCTCACAGCTGAAATCTGATGGTGAGGTTGAAACAGCATTTAAAGTAGCAGCTTTACTTACTGAGATTTCTACAACAGAAAGAAGGATGCATTGTGTCTGCTTGCCATCACAGGGACAAAAGAAATTCTCTTTCTGATTTTTCCTACAAGTGCCATCTGAAAACACACTACCTGTACATTACCTTTCCAAACTTTAGGTCTCCAAGGGATACCAAGTTGAGCAGGTGTGTAGATCTGCATGAGGGCAGGAAGGCTCTTCAGAGGGCCCTGACCAGGCTGGAGCAATGAGCTGAGGGCAGTGGTATGCGGTTCAACAAGGCCAAGTGCTAGGTCCTGCACTTGGGCCACAACAACCCCAGGCAATGCTCCTGGCTGGAGAAGAGGGGATGGAAAGCTGCCTGGGAAGAAAGGACCTGGGTGTGTTAATTAACAATGGCTGAACATGAACTAGCAGCATGCCTAGGAAGACCTAGGGCATCCTGGCTTGTGTCAGCAATATTGTGACCAGTAGGACCAGGGCAGGGATTATCCCCCTGTGCGGGGCCCTGGTGAAGCTGCAGCTCGAGGGCTGTGTTCAGTGTTGGGCCCCTCACTGCCAGAGAGACCCTGGGGGCTGCAGCATGTCCAGAGCACTCTGCAACTCCCTGACAGAAGCTTGTAGTGAGGTGGGGGTCAGTCTCTTCTCCCCAGTAATGAGCAACAGGACGAGAGGAAACAGCCTCAAGTTGCCCTAGGGGAGGTTTAGTTTGGAGATAGGGAAGACCTTTTCCCTGAGAGGGTTGTTAAACACTGACACAGGCTGCCCAGGGAGGTAGTTGAATCACCATGTCTGGGACATATTTAAAAGCTGTGTCGATGTGGTGCTGAGGGATATGGGTTTAGTGGTGGAGATGACAATGATGGGTTAATGATTGGACTCTATGATCTGGAAGGTCTTTTCAACCTAAACAATTCTATGGTTCTGTGGTTCTGAGGAGGAACTTTTTCTACTGGTGAGGATGTGAGCTATTTATTTGATGCTGGACAGGAGCTGAGTATTAATATTTAGATGAACAAGATGAAATACTTATTCAGACTCCAGAATTTTGCATTAACAGTTCTGTTTGTAAGATCTCAGGTTATTGAGGAGAGTAGAGTTTAAGGATTGGAATGGTATGGCATTACCCCATTGGAATAACTTTTTTAAAAGTCAGGTTTTCCTGAAAATGCAGAATGTACAGGCTTCTGGAGGGTTGCTCACTTTATTAAATATATCTGCCATAATAGTCAATGGTCTTATACTAAAAGCAAACCACAAAACGTAAACTACTTGTTAGTAATTGGAACAGAAACCCTGTGTTTCTTCTTTAGCTTACTTGAGCTCATGAAAGTGTTCCTTGACAAGACTTAATGAGTATGGTGTGACAGGAGGCATGGTGAGGCATTTGGGAAGCGTGCTTTACCAGAAGACGTCTCGGAGCCCTCCCCTATTGAAAAGAGACTTAAGATGAGTCTGGGTTGTGGCCTGAATTAAATCAATATGGAGAACACTTCTATTTTAGGAGACAAGTTTAACCCTGCAGACACAGGCTAAACACACAGCATAGTATGCAGCATTGGAGGAACTGGGATGAGAAAGAGTGGAGAAGTGAAATCTCCATTTTTTCAGGCCTCCAGCTGTGGAGCTGGTATTTTGAGAAAGGATAGTGTAGGACTGAGGAGTGGGAGATGGTGGGACTGCCTATATGTAGGCAGGGTGCTTTGGCTTGGGTAAAGGGTGAAAATTTAGGTGCCCTTAGAGAGACAGCCAAAAGGAGGGTTCTTTGAGTCTGTGGGTCTTGTGTTTGTATACATAGAACATTTAGTGGTTGTAATTCCTAGAGTGTCAGGAAGGTCAGATAAATAACTTACTGGTCTGTTGCATTTATTTAAAACAAAAAATAGGAATTTAATTCTGTTTGAATGAGGCAATCATTTTTTCTCTGTTGCCTTCACAGGATATTCGAAGGGATAGGAATGATGTCTCTGTGTTTCCTTGGAAAACATGGCTCATTTGACTGCAAGTCAAACCTTCCCAGCAATGTAGAAAAATAACAAACAATTTGTTTTACAGAGCAAGGTTTTATAGTTGGTTGTTGTAATTGGCACATGAAGATGTAGCAGAGAGGCATCCAGCTTTTGCCAATTTATCTGGCTCCTGTAATTTTCTTCTGTGAGCTGATTGCGAGCACAGTGCAGCAGTACCTTCATTACCTACGTTTGAACTTTCCCAATGCAAATGAGAAAGCAATCACCATGTCTGCTGGGAGTAAGGGAAAGAAGGTATTTTGTTTTCTTTTCATAATATTTCAGACAGTAGCCCAGAAGCGAGGGTGGGAATTCATTTTTTCTCCTACTTTCTGTTCACAGACCAAATGTATGATCCAGAATGCACCTGCAAATCCTAAATAACCATGTCCTGTTGCCACTGGAACAATGTGTAGGGAAAGATCTCAGCTCATCGGGCCCTGCAATGCTCTGCAGCAGAAGGAAGATGGAAATGTGTCTCTTGGGAGGTCTGAGAAAGACCAGATCAATACTGTCAGTCTGGGAGAGAGCCTAATAAATTGTCACTGCACTCTCCTCAAATTTACCAGCTCTGCTTCAGGTTTTACATTGTTTTGCATTCTGTCTGTATGAAATCTGTACCTTCTAATTCAAAGCACTCTTAAAATTAGTACCTCACAGAGCTGCTGCCTTAGTGAGGCACTACTGGTGAGGTGCCCAATGAGAGATGGTGAACTCTTCAACAGAGGAGATGAGGTGACCTTGCCAAGGAGCACTGTGCTTTGAGACCTGGAGGTCTCACAGCTGCACTTGGGACCCCTCACACAGGCAGAAGCTCCACTGGCATGGTGGGTGGTAATGCTATCAGAGAAGATGCTCAAGAAGTTGACTTAAGACAAAATTTGGATGGGAATGGATAATAGGGCAGCTGAATGCTGGATGAACTGAAATCTCTCTCATGAGGGAAAAACAACCAACCTATGTTAGGTAGTAAGAGAGCATTGTCCAACATCTCTGCAGTGTGCTGTACTGTTACACTCTTCAAGGTGTTAGATAATTTACGCAGATTTATTTTACTTTTGGGGTTCATTATCTTTCCATGATTTCTCATCATCCTGCCTCAGTTTCTGACTAAGAACTGCAGAGCTAGGAGCTTCAGGGAAAGCCCTCAGGCTCCCAGATCTGCTCTTGATCCTCCACCTGCAGAACATGTCAGGATTAATGACAAGCACAGCCTGAAACCAAGATGGGGTCCAGCCTTTGCTTCACAGTGGCTCTACCAAACTGTAATTTTCATACGTTTTCTGCATCCCCAAAATAACAGTTCCCCACCAGCTGAAGATTACTGCCTCACTTCACAGAATCACAGAATCAGAATTATGAGGGAACTGTGGGAACTGAGGTTACTGAGTCCAGAGAAAAGAAGACTGAG